>JAUZNJ010035131.1:6284-22211 GCA_034780135.1 Jordanella pulchra
TACTTTTAAAGCTAAAATTAAGAATGGAAAGAAACTAGAGCACAGTAACAGATTTGTAACAAATATAACAGATGTCATCTCTCATTGCTTCAGACAGCCAGATGACCTACATCCAGGGTTACAGATGTTTATCTTAAATCCTAAAATAATGGTTACATGTAGAAATGCTTTATTTGTGTAAAATACAGGGGTGCATACTCAGATTGGTCAAGCATCATATGGCTCTGCAGTGTTTGTTAAGGTTATCATAAATAAAAAACTAAAACAAAATTAAACTACCCTGAAGAGGATTAATCCCTCTATTGCTCTCAAGAATTTTCTGGTAAGCAATATGTGTTGCTATTTCTACTGAAACAATGGGCCTGAACTGCTGTAGATGTTAACCTTTTAATTTTATTTTACACACCAACATTCTCTCAGTTAACATGGTAGTGTTTTCTGGGAAGATTTGTGCTTTTTGGAAGCTGGACATCATAGAATGCACCACCTCACAAACTGGCAGGAATTATTTTTAGGTTTTACTGTAGCAACTTTCACCCAAGGTTTTTGCGTTGGTTATAACCATTCAGCTGAATGCAGTATCCATTTTCTCACACCAATGAAGACACAGTCAGTTTAGAATTGGTGCTTTGCTTCTGTTTACACAATAAATAATATTAATAAAACAAAATGTGCGCTCTTTTTCTCTTGTTCTGAACTAATGAACAAGAGTCACTCTTTAACAATTTGCAGTCTTGAAGAGAAGGCAACTTTAAGGCCTTCTTCCTGTTTGAGTTACTTTAGCTCCTCGTCAAATAATTCTTGTTCCTGCTTGATTGACTCTAATGTCTTGCTTGTTTTGTATATTATATTAAATACATTTTAAAATAACCACTTCATAACATGTCACTTCTGTTAATAAAAACATTTGGTCTTCCCTAAATGATAATCCAGAGCTAACTAGCTAATTGGCTAATTGTCTGAGTAGGTGTTACCTCACGTCCAGCCTCTCCCTGAGGTCCGTTCATACCAGGCATGCCAATGTTTCCAGGGGGACCACGGGCTCCAGTGACACCAGGGGGTCCAGTTCTACCAGGTGGTCCCTGTAACATTAAAAGAAAATATGCTGAAACATGGTCCATGTTGTTTTGTTTGGACAGTTTTATAAAAGTTTATACAGTTAAGATGTAACAGTTGAGTGATTGCATGATGTTATACCATGTCTGAAAGGAAAGGGAACCTTGGTGGTATTAATTTGCACTTACAGCAGGACCGGGACCACCAGGAAGACCAATTTGTCCTCTACTACCAGGCAGACCAACAAATCCTGGAGGTCCAAGAATTCCAGAAGGTCCAGGAGCACCAGGAGCTCCCTGAAGAAAAGCATAAGCACTTGTGAATAATTGCCGTAATAATTTTTGGTGATGTTTAGGAACATTATATTAAATGTAACAAAAATGTACTTTCTAAATTTCTCTAAAGGGATTGCTTAAAAACGTACAGCTGGGCCAGACTCTCCGGATGGTCCCTTCTCTCCAGGAGGACCAGGTGGTCCAACCATTCCCTGCTCACCGGAAGGACCAGCAGGGCCTGGGTCACCACGGAGACCCCGAGGTCCATCTTTGCCAGCAGCACCAGTGGGGCCAGGAGGTCCCACGATACCCTGCGAAGGAGCGAGAAAGGGTCATAATGTTGGGTCCTTGTTTGTGTGCATTTATGAAGAATTGCACAGTGTAAAATAAGTACTCACAGAAGGGCCTGGAGCACCAACTCTACCAGCAGCACCGGGCAAACCAGTCAAGCCCTGTGCAAAAACACACAGAGGTCAGAAGGAAACAAAATCTAATGAGTGTGCTTGTGCTTATGTTTTTTTACCCAAGAACCTGAACAAAACTGGTATTAGAAGAATGGAACATACAGAGGGAGCTAAATGGATGCTATTTTCCTAAATCTAGCAGATCATACTGCAGTTTAAAAGATCCCATCAATGAAAAAAAATATGGCGTTGTTCGTCCAAACAGACTTTAAATTCAGTGAAGGAAAGCGTTTGTGAGGTCAGGTAAATTCAAATCAAATGGTACTTCGTATGAACTTTTGTTTAGATACTCACTGGAGGGCCAGTCTCTCCACGAGCACCAGGAGGTCCTGCAGGGCCAGCAGGGCCCTAGACAGAAAAAAGGACAGTTTCATTTTTTCATATCTTATGACACTATTTAACCTGCTATAGTTAAGAAAAGCTAAACACAGAAAGCGAGAGCTAGCATCTGCCTACAGCAGGTCCAGACTGTCCAGCGGGTCCAGCAGGACCAGCGGGTCCAGCTTCTCCCTTAGCTCCAGAAGGTCCACGCTCTCCTCTTGCTCCGGGTTGACCATCGGCGCCCTGCGGGACAATCAGGGAAAGCTAATTTAATGTCTGAACAGGCTTGTGTGTATTTGGAACAAATCTGCAAATATTTAATCTTGGACTCTTTCTGATATGATTCTATCAGAGTATCGGGCTTACAGGTGGTCCACTAAATCCAGGGGGTCCGGGTGGTCCAACCTCTCCACGCTCACCCTGTAAATAACAAGCACGTTGTCAAAAAGGCTTCCAAAGACCATGCTTTTTTTATAACACAAGAAGTTATGGATATCATAAAAAAAAAAATCGGTCAGCAAGCACTCACAGACTGTCCACGAGGTCCAGGAGGGCCAGCGGGTCCAAAGGAACCAATCTCACCCTAAAAGAGAGAAAAGACAGGATTCTGCTATAAATAAAAAATCAACTGCATTATCTTTTTGAATGCACTAATACCAATAAAAAAAAAATTCCTGTTCCATTAAGTTCAAATGTCAAAGAAAACAGTTGTTGGGTCTGCTTGTTTTTTGTTTTCAGGATCATACCCACTACTATCTTTTGTTGAATTGTGGCTGGATTGTTGTTGCAGTTTATAAAACAACCACTAGGTGGCAGGTGTGGAGCTACTGCTTATAAATTACATTATGCTGCGGGTTTAATTTCAATTTGTCTCCAAAGTGGAGAAATAAGTTCGAAGTTTGTGTGAGTTTATTTATTTATATTTTTAAACTGATTTAATCCCAACTGCTTCTCCTGATATCTTAATAGTGTAGCTCTGGTGTAAGGAGTTTGTACTGTGAAGCACTGGCAGAAGTCATCTGTTAAAAAATGTTCCTGATATCATGTTGTTTGATGTAAAATTATGCACTAATGTAATTGCACAAAGTAAATTAGCTATATATATCTATACCTATATCTATATATATATAGATATAGATATATACTGTTTTGCAACTAATTCACCAACTGACCTTATCACCGTTGGCTCCAGTTGGTCCAGGAGGACCAGGAGGTCCTTGAAGGCCCTAGTAGGAGATTAGATGGGATAGTAAGTACAAGGCGCAGGCTACGAGCAATGTTTTTTGAGTTAATGTCCAAAGAACAATAAGTTTAACCTACACGGGCTCCATCTCTGCCAGGATTTCCATCAGGGCCTCTGTGTCCAGGCTCTCCCTGAAAAAAAGCAGTAGTTTAGGCTGGTAACCATACCATAAGACAGAAAATGCATGGGCTTTTTTTTCCCTCCCTTAAATTTACCTTCTCTCCCTTGCCACCTGGAGCACCAGCTACACCACGCTCACCAGGCATGCCACCAGGTCCTTGATGTCCAGGAGCACCGGCAGCTCCAGCAGCTCCAGGCTCTCCCTGGCAGCAGTAGAAAAAAATCATGTCCTTTAATCTATCTGTTTTGTTTCTTGGTTTTATACCACTTTACATCATAAAAGTTTTTTAAAAAACATTTTTTTTTGCTTTACCTTGCCACCATCAGGTCCAGGAGGTCCAGCTGGTCCACGGGGTCCGATTTGTCCTTGAGGCCCAGCTGCTCCAGCAGAACCTGGGTTACCACGCTCTCCCTGCAGCATTTAAAGGGACACATTTTTGTTCATATTCACGTAATCAGAGAGCTGCTGGTTTTAGAACATGCATATAAAAGCAAAGTGATCACACCTTAGCACCAGCTGGCCCAGCTGTTCCCTGTTCTCCTGGGATACCCTGCAAAACCACATCAGTTTGTTTAGATCTGGTTAGTCTACCCTGACATTTGTATTGCAGCTGATGTAAAACTTGGTTAATGTTAATTTGCTTACTCTTTCTCCGGGCTTTCCAGCCTCGCCAGTAGGTCCAGCAGGTCCAGGCAGACCCTAAAAAACATGAAGTATCACCATAAGATCCAAAAGTACCAAAAGGAAGCCAGTGAACTAATTTTAGTTTAAAGAACAAACATGTAAGCTGGTACCGTTAGCACTGTTAGCATAAGGCTGTTATGCACACAGATCATTTCTTCAGTTATAAAACTTCCATCAAGTTTTTTATTCTACAAACATAAATACTCTGGCCCTAAACTCCATGAATTGGTGCTAAAAATTTAAAAAGGGGGGCAAAGAAAACATGCTCTGATTTCTAAAGATAGTGCTAGGCCAATAAGTGTAACAAGCCCAACTTTAAACATCTCAAACTAGGCTAATTCTGAACAACACCTATGGGATCATAAAGCCATTTTTTAGCTAAATTAAGACCAGCATAAGCCTCAAACAGTCCCCAAAAAATATACATCCACAGGAATTAAATGATTGCAGGGGCTTCACCGATTGAAAATGAAGTAATAAAAAAAGACGGAGTAATAGTTCAAACCTGGAAGCCAGGAGCTCCGGCTGGTCCCTGCTCTCCTTTCTCTCCAGGACCACCCTACACCACAAAGGATAAAACAGTTGAGTGCTTTTAAGTTTGATGCTAAAATCATATAATGCATGGCCCAGATAGGGTGTATAAAGGAATAACTCATGTATGTAAAGGCACTTACAGCTGCTCCCATAGGGCCAGTGGCTCCGTTGTTCCCATCAGGTCCAGGAGGTCCCTAGATAAAGAGATAACAACCTAATACAGTTAAGGAACAAACAACCTAAAAAGCAAAATATGCAAACCTCTGTGTTTTCATGGCATTAGATTTTTTTTACATACCCTGAGTCCAGTTGGGCCACTGGGTCCCTTCTCTCCAGGCTTGCCAGCTTCTCCCTGAGGGAAAGTAGAATTTAAACTTAAGGTATAGCTGAAGAAAAATGCATATGAATCAAAATTTCTTTCTTTTTTCCAGGTCCTGCCACTTACAGAGGCTCCTTTGGGTCCAGGGAAACCAATGTTTCCGGGCTGGCCTCTGGGTCCAGAGGGGCCAGGAGGTCCAGCGCGGCCATCTTGTCCAGCAGGACCCTGAAAGAAGAAGATGATGTGTTAATCTATGAATATCGGAAAAATTTGTTTTTAGGCAACGAGACCATCAGTAAAACTGTAAAATAGTAGAAGTCAGGTTTACTCACAGCAGGTCCCTCCTTTCCAGGGGGTCCAGAGCTTCCAGGGCTTCCTGGGAGACCCTTTAGCAAATAAATATATGTTACTAAGATATACCACTGTAGTGGTCTACCACTTCAGCTTTGCCATGCTAAGATTGCCCATTTCCCATCCATATGCAGAAACAAGTAAAAAGACTCACTCTGAGACCAGCAGGGCCAGGTTCACCAGCACGACCAGCATCTCCAGGGGGTCCACGAGATCCAGCAGGACCAGTGGCACCACGGGCACCAGGCATACCCTTTCATGATCAAGGAACAGGGAAAATTAGATGCCAAATATTTCACACCATGCATAGAGAAACACAATAATTTGGATATAATGCTTACAATTGGGCCAGTTCTTCCATCAGAACCTGGAATGCCACGGGTTCCGGGAGCACCCTGAAGGTGACACACAGGTGTTAGGAGCTAAAGCTATGTACGAAGGTAAGACATAACATTACAGATTATGGTAGGAAACCTACCCTAGCACCACGATTGCCAGGAGGTCCATTGGCACCAATCTCACCAGTGGGTCCTCTCTTGCCCTCCTCCCCTTGAGTTCCAGGAGGTCCCTGGGGACCGGCGTTACCCTAAAGAAGGCAGCAAAGAACTTTAACATCTAGGATGGATTTAAACCCAGGGTATTTGCATTTTGAATTGGTTATCATATGAACTTACAGGCTCTCCCTTGGAACCAGTGTCTCCCTTGACACCCTGGGGACCAGGATCACCCTAAAAATGTACAGAGAAATAGATGTACTTCAATCAAGAGCTGTCGTATATCTAATCCTGCTCTGAATGTCATTCTGTCATTTACCAGCAATGTGTCATACTAATTTGTGCATTGCTAAACAGCAGGATCATGTCTGCATTTGGGCATGCAAAGCAAAAGACTGTCTTTCTTGAAGCTTTTGCAGTACATGCACAAGTTAAGGTCAAAGACTGCATAGAAAGTACAAATGTATGTTTCTGCAATCTGTGACCTATATCAATCAAAACTTGAATATCAATGATACCATAAGAAAAAGAAAAGCCTAATCCTCGAAGGCTGAATTGTGCAAACCTTATATGGACATGGATACTATTTTGTAAGATCTAAAACAAATAACCCAATAGATGAATCTTTATAAGAGACTATATACATCATCACTACCACTTACAGAAAGTCCTCTTGGTCCAGCAGCACCCTGAGGTCCCTGAGGTCCAGGTCCTCCTCTTGGTCCAGGGAAACCGGGAGCTCCAGCAATACCAGGGGTGCCCTTTTTACAAACACAATGGTGACAGGTTAGCACTACAGCTTTTGGAGTCTTTTATAAAAACAAAGTGTTTGAAATAAAATCTTTTTGTTGCTTTTAATTGAAACTGATCATAAGCCAAAATATAAACAGGTTCAAGTACTTATGTAGGTGGAAGTAGTAAAGCTTGCTGCTGAAGACTCCAATCAGTGTCAAAACTTGTTAAGTTAAAAAATGTAAGTTTAATCAAGCAGAAGTTGACTGAGAAATTCAATTTAACTAAAGCTTAAATGCAGCTCGACACCTGAAGGAGGTTACGATATTATATCTGGCCGTTCTGCACATTTATATTTTATATAGACTCAATATGGTGGTGTGTAGCCACAGAATACAGAGTGGATACTTACAGCAGCTCCCTTGGCTCCATTCAGGCCATTAGCACCAGGGTTGCCCTGTGGACAGAGTGAACAAAAAGTCCTTAATTTTTATTATGCATCTTTACATAGCTCAAAATTGAAACACATGGTATCTCAAGACAATTTAAAAACAGGTTGATTTCAATTACACTTATATAAAAGCCAGTGAGGCTCAGATCTAATTCTAATCATTCAATTCCAAGACAGTCCAATCCACTTTCTACAAATTTACATGATAATAATCTAAAAATTTAAGACATAGTTCCATCTTGGTATTTTCACTCAACTGTCTTAGCCCTTTAAAGCCAAATGTATCATATTTGATACATGATTTTTTGAGACCTCTGCATCATCAGTCAGAAATATGTAGGGAACAGAAAATGGATAAAAGATTATATGGAAATGCCTAATTTATCAAAATTGATGCAAGTAATGATCAAATTTAATTTATACAAAATGTATGTTTTTTTATAAGTTTTCATAGAATTCAATAAGTCTAACTTTTATATTAAAAAATCAGAATTGTCTGTCAATTATTTTATGGTTCGGGCTTTAAATGGTTAATCTTGAAAAAGATTTAATGTACTTGCATAATTTTGAAACAATAGTCCTCTATTTTAAAATTATGCAATCGTATTTACCTATATTAAGATCATAATTAGCCAGCTGTTTTAAGGTAGAATTCTACTATTTTCTCTTCAAAACAAACCTCGTTCTATTACTCAAGTCTATATCTGTGACTTATAGTCAACTTCAGGTCTATTGCAATTCTTTTTTTAATATGTGAAAGTTGACCATCTCTTAATCTACTCACAGGAGGACCAACTGGTCCAACAGCACCATTAGGTCCGGGCTCTCCTCTAGACCCCTGAGGTCCAGATGGGCCAGTGCTTCCAGGGCCTCCAATCTCTCCCTGTAAATGAAATTATTTTTGCTTTTACTGGTGATAAAGGCAAAATATTTAATCTCATTTAAAGATATGACCTCTAAAAAAAGAAAAACACACAAACACATAAAAACATAAAAACCAAACATATGTATAGTTGGAAAATATAACATGCTTCTTTTATTTGGAGCTATATTGTAAAGAATAATTAAAAATGTGTTTCAAGGATCTGACTATACTGGCCTCTTTTTTAATTATAAAGAAGTCATATATGCCACAGGAAGTGACAAAGCATGTACCTTGGGGCCTGGACCACCGGGGAAGCCTGGGGGACCGGCAGCACCCAGAGGACCCTGGATAAGAAAGGAAGAACAACCATAGTGTAAGGATTTCTCTCACATCAGCAATGTCTCCTTTTTGGACTTGCTAGAAATAAAAAGAAGTTTACTCACAGCTGGGCCAGCAGGTCCGACATTGCCATCAGCACCACGAGCACCAGCGGGACCAGCAGGGCCGGGGCGACCCCTCTCACCAGGCTGACCGCGTTGTCCCTGAAAACAAAACACATCCAATAGTGTCACTGGAGCTGCATTATTTATATGCTCTGTTGTGTTTATATCACTGGTCAAGTTGAAAAAACCCACAGCTGATAAAACAATTATACAAACTGAAGATAATGAAACTTATAGTATCATCATAAACTTACAGCAAGTCCGGGACTTCCAGAAGATCCAGAGGAACCAGACTCACCCTAAAGGAGAGTTAGGAAAAACAAAAACCAGGTGATTTATATTTATATCTTACCTGCTAAAGTAGATAAACAACAAAACAAGACTGGCTTATAAAAAAGAGAAAGGTGAAGAGGTTATCTGAACATTGTATGGTGCCTTACCTTAGGGCCAGCAGTGCCAGGTTCTCCCTTGCGTCCATCAATACCATTGTAACCCTACAGTGCAGAATAGCAGATATGATTAAAGTTGTATACAAAGAAGTCAAACTTAGGTGAAAACATATGGAAATCCATAATTCACTAGTTATCATTCAAAAGGATCAACATAACTGAGAAGCTCTCAAAATCAGATAAAATGTGAATCAAAATCATGTTTTATGTTTTGTTTTCTCTGCTAGTGGACAAAATACAAGAGAAGACTCTATCTAGTCCAGTTTTTCAGGAAGTCTTTATTTTCGAATGCAGTATGAAAAGCACCAGCACTCAAATTTTATGTTGTAGTTCCAGTTCCAGTAAAGCGGCCTAGATTTAAAAAGTTAACTAAGGGTGAAGTACTCACTCTGTGTCCCTTCATTCCTGGAAGTCCTGGGGTTCCTGGGAATCCACGAGCACCCTGAAATTCAGAAGCAAAAATGAGATTTGAAGCAGTCAAAGATGAGAATCTTCATTCAGGAAAAAAAATTATATTTCCATGTCTTTGTAAAAACCTCTTACCTGAGGGCCGGGAGTACCTCTGTCTCCGGGTTTGCCAGGCCTGCCATTGTTTCCCTATGAATCAACAAGAAATGCACCATTGGATGTCTAAAGACGTAAAACACTACAGAGGCAACGCAAAACAGATGAAAAAGAAGTCAAAAGAATAAAGACACAAACGTACATCTTCTCCAGATTTGCCAGGTGGTCCAGGGGGTCCACGGGGACCAACAGGACCCTGGAAAATAAAAGCCAAGAATTATAATCTTAAATATCATAATGCCAACTAAAGCTATTGGGAAGATTTCTGGGAAATCAGCTTACGTCGTGTCCAGGCTGTCCAGGCTCACCAGGGTGTCCAGTCTGTCCTTGAGGTCCCTATTGAACAACAGATGTAGTACTAAGAAAAAGTGTAAACACATTTTCCCCATTGCTCTGCCTGAATAGGCATCTTAACTTAATCTACCTTTAAGATCTTATGTTGGGATAGATAACATGTTTTTGAATAGAATTTGAATTTCAAGGTAGGTTTTGGATTATGCACCTACCTGGGGTCCGGGCATTCCAGGGAGGCCTCTGGGTCCTGGTGGTCCCTGATAAAGAGAAAGTTAGTTATTTTTTTATTCCAAGTCCTCACATTATCCTGTAATGTGTTTATGTTAAAAGCAATTCATATGGCTTTATTGTGCTGAGAGAAAATAGAATATAGGGAGTTAGGGTGGGGAACTTACTGGGGGTCCAGGGCCAGGATCAGGGGCCTTGGCACCATCATACTGAGCAGCAAAGTTCTGTTGAGCAGTTCAAATAAAACAAAACAATAATGAATTCATTTTGATACACTTGTAAACCAGTCAACACCAGTTTAAGGGTTAAGTTAAAGTAATTCAAAACCCCACATCGAAAACACACATTTGATTAATACATTCTGTAAATAAACACTTACACCAGTTTCTACAGAAGAAATAACTGCTTACAACTATTGTTAGCTTTTGTAAACATGATTTACATGCACCTTGGCAACCAGTGCCCTAATTGCACATAGGTTGTGATCGGGAGTAAAGGGGGCAAAAGGTCAGAAGTCAATGACAAGGCATTTGATTATTATGCAGTTTAGATAAAGACACTATTTTCCATGTTGTAACAGTTGTTACTTAAGTCAATTTTAAAGAAATGTTTCTGGTATGATCTGCATATTCTTCGAGTGTAAAAGGCAGACTTACTCCTCCGAGTCCAGGGGGGCCTGGGGGACCAGGAGGGCCAGGGAGTCCGGGTTTGCCATCTCTTCCATTTGGGCCAGGAGGACCCTGGGAAAATGAAGACAACATAAGTGATGACGTGTTACTGCCTGAAAACATGTTACCTCAAACCAATTATTGTAATCAGGGGAGACTATTACGAGTTTTAAAATGCAGTAGTAAAACAGTTAAGTCTAGATATAAATAGTAAAGTCTGTTTGATAAAGGTAGAAAAAAATAAATGGCATTCGATAAGGATTTATATTAAGAATATCATTAAGGCGTACAATAATTATGTGCCTGGTAAACAAAGGGGAGTGGCAAACTGAGGTTAACAGGTCAGACAGCACCATAAACTCATCCTCAATAATACATCATAAAGTAATCGTCTTATTGAATGTTGTATTTTTTAATTCACTAGACAGATCAAAGGGAGCAGACATTTAATTCAGCTTACCCTGTCACCTCGAGGTCCTTTGGGACCCTGCAGCACAGAAACCACTTGATCAGATCACAACACAGACAAGATAGTTCAGTTTACAGCTTTAACATGCAAGTATTCCTCTCACAAAGGAAACCAAACCATTTTAGCTCAATGAATGATAGCAAAATTTGGACAACACCGAATGTGAGATTGTGTTGGCAGGTTTTATCAATTGGTAGGGATGGAGACAATCTAAATGATATCTGATCTGATAAGAAATATTGAAGCTGCACATCTCCTTTTCAATCAAACCTGCGTTTTATGGATCTAAAATTACACATTTTGGCCCATAGATTCATATTATACTATTTGACTAAATAAACTACCCAGAGCAGAAGAAAAACTAAGCACATTACGGCATCTTTTATAAGGTTGTTGGCTTACTTTGTGAGAACCAGACTATCATAAACCAGTGATAGATAGAATAATAATGAATGGTTGAATAATAAAGGTTGAATTACATAAAGCTTGTATAGGGTAGTAAATTTGTAATAATGATAATAGTATCACATAACAAGTTTCTTCAACATAGTGCAAAGCAAGTATGAGCAGCTCAATAACTTCTTTGCACAACCAAGAGGATTAAACAAATAATGATCTGAAATGATATCTAAACTATGTAGTGCCAGATGCACTTTGATATGCTGTGGTTAAACCTCTAAATGCCAAACAAGAGTCCAGGCAATCTCATTTAAAATAGATTTAAGCAAAAAAATCTCTTTTTTTTCTCAGTTCCAACTCACAGATGTGAGATTTTGCATCTATCTCAAATGAGAAGCAGAGCTAGACTCCAAACTGACCCAAAGTCAGCAGGTTGTGACAAACCTCCCTTTGGCCCCCTTTCTGCTGTCCTCAGAAAGGACCCTTTGTGCCAGGCTCTCACGGGTGCCTCAGCACCATGGTTTCAACTTTCACTGACACAGTTTGGAGCCAATAGGACCCTCATCCTGCCATGGACAGGAAGAACGAGAACAAGATGAGAGAAATAGCTCAGCTAAGCCTAAAAGAAATGCTCTGCCGTGATTGAGATCTCTCAGACTGATCAACACTGGCTGTCAGTAGGCCTTTAGTGATAAGTTTAAAACGATATGGAAGATGTGAGAGGAGGGACTTGACAAGGTAAAGCTGTCTTTAATATACAGTACATTGTTTTGATTCTAGCATGCATGCATACTAACCGACACTGTGGCATTGTAGAGATGATGATGTGGACGAAGAGGAAAGGAAAAAAGAGGGCAGGGGAGAAAAAGCAATACTCTGTTAGAACATTTCAAAACTTACACAGCAAGCAAGCAATCCTTACTCTTGCTTAGTTTATTTAGGCTCATTTTCGTTGGATGCTGTATAATTTATCCAATAGAAAACAAAAATATGATTTACTAGGTGGAGATACTTAACTAAAGACTTACTGATGATATATTAGACCTTGTGGAATGTAAAATATAGCTTTCTTTGCTGCATTGGGATTGTTTATATTTACCCTCTTCAAAAGCTAAAACTTTACATGCGGTCTAAAATATCTTAGCCCAGTCTAAAGTAGGAGCTGGAGGCCATGTGTGCTTTAACCAACTCACTGAATCACTGTAACCACTGATGTGTTCTAACTGTGTAATAGATGTGCATCCTTGGGAAACTGCAGCATTCCAGATATGAAAGCTGCAGCTTAATAACAGGTCTGAACTGGCTGCCATATGCCCTCTGGACTGGAATATTTTCTCTGCCAGTAAAAACAAAGCAAGATGTAGGTAATTTCCTTTGACATTTGCAACTGTGCTTTGTTGCTCAGCTGTTTGAAAAAGGAAAAAAAATGTATTATTTAGTTTGGCATATTGACATTTTTCTTCTCTGGTTTATTCTTTGAGCAGGTGAGCATCAGCTCCTCCCTGAATGGCTTTGGGGGTGATGTCTGGGATTGGAACCGCTGGGACCTCCCAATGAACTCTGGCGTGTCATGTCCGACTTAATCCAGCAGGTGGCATACTAGAGCGCTAATGTAAGACTGCTTTCTTCTTTTCCATTTTAATCATATAATCTAAAAGTTGCACCACATCCTAGAGTTAAGTGAATATTTTTTTTTAAATGTTAGGCGTTTTTAATAACTTTCAGCTAATTAAATATTGAATAAAAAAACAAAAAATAAATATTTAAACGAAAATAAATATTAAAAATGTTTAAACTATTCTAGTAATCCAATGCCTATTTTGCAATGCTTTTTCCTAAAATGTAGATTCTGGCTTGGTGGAAAAAAGTCAAATTCATGCCAAATTGAAGTTTGGCACTTTGACCACAAGGGGGCGTCAATGCAACGTGAAAACGCAAAGTTGCCTTTCTTGGCCGTATGAGTGGAACAATGTGTCCAACGCCCCACAAAAGCTTTTCATCCTATTTCTGTAAAGGACAGTGGAAAATACCGCATCTTTAGTTAAACATGCAATATAACAAGGGAGGGGTGTCTTATTATGAAAATCTCACCCATTTGAAATACTTTTTACTAATCCATTAAAGAAAAACAACTAATCACGTCATAATTGTATCCTTTGATAAAATGAAGAATCCTCTGCATGAGCTCTGTCCGTTGGGTTAAGGTTGACCATCATCATGGAAGTCCCAAACAAAAGCCAATCGAAAACATCCTCAAGCGGCAGGGACCCAGGGAGGGGAAAAAGTTTAGATCCATCACAGAGAAAGAGTAGACAATCAAAACTTACATTGGCATGTCGTTAGGTATAATGTTACTGCAAGCAGCAACAGAATCCGAGTATCCACAAAGCTGAGCATGTCTAAGCAGACATGCAGACTCCTTGTGCCGCAGAGCCCCTGACTTTAAACCACCTTTAAGCAGGCATACAGTTGTGGTGACAAGAGTAACTCCAAACTTTGCAGAAGCCTGCTGCCGTGATGCTAGAATAATAAAGATCTATCAGGCCTATTTATACGGCAGGAGGGTCCCTGGTCTGCGTGTCAAAAGTCGCTCCTTCAACCAATAAGAGAGGAGAAACCCAATCTGACTCCCATCCCTCTGCAGCTTGGAGGCAGTCATGTGGTCCTGCATCTCCCTGCCTTTTTCCCTCTCCACCAGAAAGAGTTTGGCACAAGCTTTGGCGATGATGACGAGTGCAACGTTTTAATTAGATCCATTCTTTTTGAGGACGTGGACAGCGTCGAGGTTTATAAGGCAGAGGAAGGCCTAGCTTTACTCTTTCCTTACAGAGCGTCGGTGCGTATAGGGCAATAGGTGTTTGGCCCCGCGTTGATAAGGGTTTGTGGGTGGATATTTTATCAGCAGGACGAACTGAGTCAATTTCTTCTCGGATTTTAGTCAAGCGTTAAATTGTCGTAAATTTTGGGTGTTATCTGTTTAATTTTAGACCGGACGTTTGCGTCTTTACGCACGGAGTTGGAGTCTTATTATCTCGTTGATTTAATTGACTTAAGATGTGAAGTTTTTCGCAACATTTTACAATTTTATCCACTGAACATAATAAATCAAGTCACCATAGACAAGCTTGAACGTTTACTAATTCAGCAAGTGATATAATAATAATGGTAATAATAAACGCCTTGTGAGAACAAATGCAGCTTTCTCTCAGTTAAAACTCTGTAATGCAGTGTTTCATGCACAATGCTGGGAAAAATCTCAGTCTAACGGCTGATGTGAAGAACTACCTTCCTCCTCCTTTTGCTCTCTCTTTGTGCAGCTCTTACCTACCCACATGACCAGACATGTCATAGGCTTCACTACCACTTCAACAATATCCAGCCAGAGTGTCATCAAGCTTTTTACAGCTCATTCCAACTTATAGACTGCTGTACAAGAATGTATGTTACAATTACAGTCCCTTTAAATAAAAAAAGTTCAATGATTTGGTCACAACTCTTTGCACATATAGCCTCTATTATTTGTAACTAAACGGATAAGACAGACTCTCTTGATTATTGTCAGCTTTTTTTCATCACCTCCTACACCTGATGGAGAATATTTTGCTACTTGAAACCTTCTTACTCAAGAGCACCAATAAATCTTCAGAATGCTTTGCAAGTTATACTACTGACTTCAAAATGCCCTCTATGCAACAATTCCTCACAAAAAATGTCTTAGATTTACCCGTGAACTACAGAGGGGTTTCAGTTGGCTCTGTTACACCTTGCTCATCCATCTAATATAAACATTTATTTTTGTCATTTTGTGCCCCCAACTTTTCTACTCCAAACAAAGTCATTGAGAGAAACCCCTTTGCAAGATTTTCTTTTAAACGTTTTACTTGAATTAAATCTGAGAAATACAACAGTTAAAAAAAGAAGGAGAAGAAGAGGTGGAGCAAATGAGATGAAATGTGTTTGAAAGATGGCAAAGCTCCCACTCAGTGCAGAGCTTTCCTGAAGCCCTGAAGTGGGTGGAAGAGACCAGACAGACAGTGCAAGGAAATAAAGATGGCTGAAAAGCTCCACATCATCAGACTTCTTTGCAGGGTGATTCTAGTAGAACGAAACTGCTTCACTCTTTCAAAGTAATTATGATTTAAACACATGATTAGTGAAGATTATTTGATCTTTAACAGATTTGAGTTGTAATGTGTAAAAAAATTTCCATTAAATGAACATTTTGCTATAGGTTTAGACGCCATCAGGTTCTGTCATTCAACTTTTCATCTGTGGTAAAAAAAAAAAAAACTTCTAAGCTGTTCAGCTCTTTTTCACTAATATCTTTCACAGTGCTGCAAACTGATCTTACATATAGATCCTTTAACATTCACTGTTTAAGCTTCATCCTCACTCACCTCTATCTCTCTGTGCATCTCATTATTTCGTTGTGAGATAGAGGTGAGCTCTACCGACTGGAGATGCAGCACACTTATTACATATCATAACTCTGATAAGGAAAAG
>JAUZNJ010035131.1:22311-37096 GCA_034780135.1 Jordanella pulchra
GTTGTGAGATAGAGGTGAGCTCTACCGACTGGAGATGCAGCACACTTATTACATATCATAACTCTGATAAGGAAAAGTGATTTTACATCAACAGGATTAGTCAGATTAAATGGAGCGATAATATCCAAGAGTTAAAAAAAATGTCTGATGTTATCTTGTTTGCCTGTGGCTTTGGAAAGGTGCAATGTTAGGTAGTCACACTTGAAAATAAACTACTGTGTGGTGAGAAAATGTAATAGATGTTGCCCCAATGCAGACGTTCCCAAAGTGGGCAGTGCGTCCCCTAGAGGGGGAGTCAGTATAATTGCTGGGGGCTGCAAACCCAAAATGAATTGAATAAATAGCAAGTTTTGACTGACCTTTTTTTTTTAAATTGATCAAAATTAATTCTGTCGAATATCAAAAAGATTTTTAAAGCCCCGCCCTCCTAAGTTATATTTTATGTTAACTCATGTCTATTTGGAATACCTAAAGATATATATTATGTTATTATATGTTCAAAGAGCACAAGTAGACTCTATTTGCCCCCCTGATAGGAATCTGAAAGAGCAGAAGTTGTTATCTATCTTCTGCTGGGTTCTCAAACTCATGTGCTGTTTAGACATAAAGAATGAAGGGAAGAAAAGACACAAAAGTAAAGAAAAAACAATATAGAGGGGAGGGAAGATCATTTCAAAGAAAATATAGAGTATTTATATTGTGAGATAAAAAACTAGCCTCTCTCCTACAGGCACTAATTAAACAGGGCACTGCATGCACACACAGTGGCAGACATGCAGGGGCGGATGAGGTTTTTAAATTACAGCCTATATTCCAGGCACTTCTTTTAATTCAGACTCCTTCATGAAAACTCTAAAGCAGTCTTCTTCACAGGAGAGAAAGTGTAACGCTCTTTCTGTGATTGTTGCACAAACAGACAGGCTTTTACTCTGATGCTTACTGTTTAAATAAGTTATTTTTCACAGTCTTGTCTGTTGTTGCACTACTGTCTGAACTAATGCTGTAATTTAGATATCAGCTGGAGAGAAATGAATCTTTAATATGTTTGCTGCACCGACGAAAAGAAACCAACAGTTGTCTGATGACAGATGAGAAAAGGAGGGTCTTTATTTAAATCCGGAGGATCTTTGTCTGATTATCTGCTTCTGTGTGGACTTGAGATAATGGCGAGGACAAACCCAAGACAGAACTAGTTGCTGTAATAGGAGGAACAATTGATTTAGATTACATGAGGTTTGAGTCAGCAACAGAAACAGGTCCATATCCTAATATATAGACATTAAATTTGTTTACATTTACTTAAAAGCTATTACTTTCTTTCCAGTATAACATGATACAATACAATAGCCATATTCAGACTACATACAGTCCAGTTTGATTCTAATCATCATTACTGCATCACCTTACAGTTGGTGTTAGAGTTTTAAATCTCCCAGTGGAGTGGTGGGTGACTCCCTCAACATTTGGCATGATTATTCCCACACTATGAGCAACGATTTTGCATGGAGCTAGAAAATTGAGTTCAGTTGATGGTCATTTTCTATTTCGTAAATGTCAACAGATATTCCATTTTTATAAAGTTTCTTGCTGAACGACTTGGAGTTTATTCTAGCGCCTCTTGCAGATCTTCCATCTGCAGCTTTTTGGTCTTGGCCATAAAGGTTAGACATCAGAAGATGATCATATTAGCATATAAGAAATTAGGTTAAGTTAAACTAACTTTAGAGAAGCAGATAAGAAAAAAAAAAGCTGAAGTTTTGTATATTTTCTGAAGTTAATATGATCAATATTTCACTTGTTGTTAAAAGAGATTATATTGAATTAGGTGGGTAGAAACTAAAGTAATCCTAAACATAGTTGATAACATTTCTCTATGAAGATCAATCATCCCTTCCATGGCCTGGTTAATCCTTTTTAAACCGTTAAAGCCATGTTTGGGAATATTTACTCTCTATAATGTTACAGATTGCCCTTGTCTTATTTAATATCAAGATATGTTGTTTTATCCTGCAGAATGCTAAAAGCTGTTCGGACAGATCAGTGGATTTTCAGTGTTTCTGGTTCGTTTTAAAAGAAACACTGAAAGACAGAATATAATATAATCTTTGATTTTTTTGCACAAATTGATGTTATTTCAATTAAAATTCAAAACTACTTTATTAATCTCAAAAAGGAAATTCAGTTTCAGTACAATCCGTCCAAGAAGACAAAAAACATAGAACACAGATGTTATACATGGGGAGATCCAAATCTTCTCTCCATATTTAGGCAGATATAGATCAGACTGATGTATTACAGCAAGGTGCAGGGGTTCCTTACAGCAGGAAGGTCCTGGGTTCATATCCTGACTCAACTTCCCTCTTCATGGAGCTTGCATCGCTCTCCCTGTGCAGGCGTTTGCTCTGGACTCACCTCTCAGAGTCCTTTCTCTTGGAGCATTAGCTGTTCTACTTATGAACCTAACAACCTAACTTAAAAGAACGTTGGGATTTGATATCTGCTACATCTTAGTTTGATTTAAAATGATCTCAGGAGTAATTTTCTGCAACTGGTGAAAGAACAGAAATTTGAGCAATTTATATATACTAAGGTGAGTTTTTAACCTCTAGAAAATACCTGTACCCCAATTTAGCCATGAATTTATAAAGATTTGAAACTTTATAAAAACAGGTGATATTTATTTGTCTTCTCAAAAAATCTAATCATGTTTTTTTTAAACACTTTTTGCATTGGATGCAGATTCTTTTGGAACTACTGCATCTTGCTCGGCTCTTATTGATGTTGTACAGTGGCTTCCCTCCTCTACTCTATATGAGGCTCCAGGCATTGTTAATGTGTGGAAAACGCAGGCTGGGTTAAAGAATTTGGATTACTGGTTGGCTAGACAGGCCTGAGCGTATATGAGCATGCTGAGGCCTTTGGTGGAGTTCATCCTGCTATCTGTCTGTGCAGCACGCAGAGTGGAAGAAAATAGAGGGAATCAGGAAAAAACAGGCTTGAATCCTAAGGAAGAGCCACTCAGTTGAAGTATCATGTCACGTTTGTGAATTGTTATTCTAAGTATGTTTCCTCTCCGTATAAGATTTTCATGTATGAGAAAAGCAGGGAGGGTGAGATGGGGTAGGAGTATAAATATCTAACAGCGAATTCAAGCTGGAGTGTTGAAAACCCATGAAACTGACTGAATACATTACTAAATTTAACTCTAAGGGCACATTTTAAAGTCTGCTCAGACCTCCCCAAAAAAATCTTCTTCTTTGTACGCAAAAGGTTAAGAGAAATCATCTCTAAAATAAAAAAAAGGAAATGAAGAGGATAGAAGTGAGAGCAAGGCACCTCCCTTGGAGGGAAGCAGCGCCTGGGTAGATTTTCTTCAATGTCTAAATGACTCACAGTCTGGTCAGCAAACGCATAATAAACGTTACAGAAATATCCCCACACAATGTCACCAGAGTCCACGGCAGGCAGTTAATTGCTAGATAGAGCTGGGCCGTGGTTTGAGAGAGAAGAAAAAAGTCTTGCAAGTCTAAATGGGAAACGAGTGGACGATACGTAGCTTTTCCTCTGTTTGAAACACTATATGAACATGTGAAGAACAAATGATCATTCCCTTCAGCACCGGGGAAAGTTTCGGCTTAAAACTTCGGAACATAATAGTTTCTGTTTAAGGAATCTGTTTTAACATTGGGCAAAAATTACTGGATAAATGACAAAGTTTGCCAACCTTTGCTTTCAGAAACTAAATGAGAAAAACTATGTTTCCTACCAGGGATAGGGGTTAAATTTTAGAGCCTGAAAGCAAAAAAGGCCAACCTTAGAAATACTGTTGTTGGTAATGGTATTGGCAACGGCTATATTGTGTTCATGCCAATGTTTTTTTTTTTAATAACATTTCCTTTAAGATATTTAGAAGGAGGGCAAATATACATAAAAAAGAAACAAAAGAAAACAATTCACGCTGGTGAAAACCTCTCCAAAGCATGATACTGCCACCACTGTGTCTTGCAGTTTTCCAGGCGATGTGCAATGATTTCTACCACATGTAGGGATTGATCTTCAAAGAATCCAAATAGAGAGAGTGTGATTGTGTTCACAGACAAAAAATATGTGCAATAAATGGCTGTGCTGTGGATAAACAATATCCATTTGGGCAAAGAATTAGACGATCAATTCGGTTGGATCCACCCCTAAATAAAAAGTAGCTTCGTGCTGCTACTAGCAGTTTGCAAGCAGACAGAGATGTTTTAAGCAATTCAAAAAATGATAAATAGTTACAGAAAGGATAATAATCATAAAGAAAATGAAAATAATGATACATATTATTTACAGCAGATTTCACTTTAGTATCTCAAAGCACTCCAAGCAAAAGTAAAAAAGGGAGAAGATAAAAAAAAAAATCTAAAAGATTAAATATAGATACAAAATGGAAAAGCCCAAACATCATAACAACTTCATACATTTTTTTCCCTTGTCCAGAGCCTTAAAGAATGATCAAGGAAGCATCTCTTTTACCACAATTAAGGGTCAGGGTTATGGTTTCATATAACTTCTCCTCTAGTGTCCCTTCAGAGACTCATAAACTACACTCAACAAAAATATAAACGCAAGACTTTTATTTTTGCTCCCATTTCCATAAGATGGACTCGAAGATCTAAAACTCATTCCAGATAAACAATATCACCATTTCTTTCAAATGTTGTCCACAAATCTGTCTAAATGTTTGATAGTGAGCACTTCTGCTTCTATCAAACATCAACAACAGAAACATGAGGGGCAGAAACAAAGAGTAGCTAAAGTTAAGGATGAGTGAACAAGTATGGGTTTGTTTACAAAACAGGCAGTTTCTTCTTCTACTACTTAAAATAAGACACTTCAGAGCAGGTTAAAATGTTTTAACTACTCCCTGCTGCAGACAACTTTGTCCTGAGTTTCAAACAAAATAAATATAGACACAAAAACTGTGTCTGTAATCACTTTGAAAAATTCCTTTTCATATCCTCCACCCATACATTTGTTCAGTTTGGTGATTTAAATATGACCTGCATATTCCAAAAGGCATACAAGCATTACAAATTTGCACCTGCTTTACAGATAAGTTTTGCACGTGCTAACAAGTTTGAGTATGTTTATTACAAGGAATGTTTATTGATATAGCAGATTTCAGTAGAAAAGTGCAGTTCATTAAAAAGAAATCTAATAGGAAAAGAGACAAAAGTACATTGTTGTATATAAATAATCAAATAGATAATGAGCATGAGGAATTAAAAAAAGTATGAATTAAAGATTTAATAGATAAGATTATTAGGAAAAAAATAATCAAATGATTGATAGCAAATTAAAAGGAAGTAGCGCTAAAAACTGAACAAGCAATGCTTAGATAGCACAGTCAAAGGAGACTCTAGACAAATATGTTTGGAATCCTGATTTAAAGCTGCACCACTTTTGTAGTTTATGTCTGTGGTTTGATCCAGATTAGAGCACCATGAGAACTACAAGCAGCTTCATCGTGTTTGGTTCTGGGTATGCAGGGTAAACTTGAGCCAGAATATCTCCTGTAAATCTTCTGGAGATAAGACACGTATTTTGTGCGTAGGACAAAAAAAAAAAAAAAAAAAAAAAATGAATGTAGTTGTATTTGACCAAAATGCCTTTTTTGTACATTTTTTGCTGTGTTCTCTACAAGGCTTTTAGAAAACTGCAAACAGGAGTTTTGAGGCTTTTCTTCCAAAGAGAACCTTCTTCTACCACTTGAGGTGTAGATCACTGCAGCTCCCCTAAGGAAGACATGGACCTCTCTTCTGTTTATCTGACCAACGTTATCTTCATCTTCACTTTAGGTGGATCACCATGGCATTGCTGGTTTGCCCTTTCAAATCTCAGATGGATGATTAAACAGTTCAAAGTTGAAATCTTTGCATACTGTGTGCTGTTCCTGACAGTAAACAAGTGAAAACAAATAATCATCTAAAAGCACAATAGTTCAGCTTTCTCTTTGGATCTAATCCTTTTAGTTTTTACTTTATCAAAAATCTGAAGCCCTCACAAAACATCTGTGTTTATCCAAATATTAAATTACACACAGCTGGACTGTAGTTACTAATATGTTAACTTCTAAAGGAAATTGGTCTGACTTTATTTTATTTAGGGCTATCAGAGTAAAGGGGGCTTTGGGCAAATACAGAATAGCTTAAAAACTATTCATTCATTTTCTTTCACTGTCTAATAAGGCTCTATGTTGTGCTGTTTTAGTATTGTATTAGTATTATAACTAAACAGAATAAGTTTTTAATTGCATTTTCAGGCAAAGTTATCTTCTCCATATCTTTTACCAATTGGAAATTATTCTGCCTATCAAAATATCATTACAAATATGGTGGTTTTATATCTTATATGAAGAAAATGATATAAAATAGTTACAGCCTACTTAGCCTAGAGTCCTATAGTTTTTTTGTCATATTTAAAAACAATTCCCATAAAAAAGAAAAAAAAGACAAAAAACAGACACATATTAATATTGTATTACAGGATAAATATGATGAGCTGTAGTGCTGTGATCGGAGGAAAGTAACAAGCAGTCTGGATCGTCTTCAGTGAGTCAGATCTTCTCTGGTTTTTCACGGGTTAAAGCTGAGCTCAGTTCTAGTGAGAGGGGAGAACACTGAAATCGTTTCCACATTACAGCACACATGAAATGAGTTCAGCTGTCTGAACAACCTCTCTCTCTCTCTCTCTCTGGTTGGTTTGGGGTAACTTTAACACAGCTGTATATCATTACATGTCTGGGAGGGAGGGGGGCACAGGAGGATGACACACTAGAGCGAGTAGAGACAATAAACTTCACCCATAACTAAGATAAAACACACATTTCTTATGATTCTCAAAGACTGACTCTAAAGCAAAGCAATCACAGTTGTGGAAGTTTGGCCAGTAAAGGAAAAATACCTTAATAAGTACAGCTGTGTGAGTTTTATAGCTCCTCCCATCACTTTGCTACTTTAGCTCCACCTCTGCCAGATCTTGGTCCTGTAGTTTGTTTTAGTTTTTAAGGAAGGAGAAAAAATGTTCTCTTCTTTTTCAGTCCACATTAATAGCTTTAAACAATGTGTGGTGCAAATAATTGAAAGATACAGTTTCATATATTTCATTTTTATGTAAATTTTCTCTCTGATTCTTTTCAGATAAGCCAACCTGATGGGTTCCTAAAGGATGGATGATTGATGGCACCTAAGAGCTCCAGAATAGAGGTCAAAGTTAGAGAGGAGGAGGATAACAACCTTCTGTGAGCACATGAGGACTAAAATATGCCAACTCTTTATGACTGGCTTCAATGCATGGGAGCTACTTAGAGAAACATGAAACCTGACTTTCTCTGTTATCAATATCTTAGCGGCTATTATCTATTCTAAATTCTATGACTGTCAACATTGAAAGATGTGGAACATTTCAGCATTTAGTGCTTTTATATGTATTGATGGTTTTAAGGAAGCCGATTGGAAGTGGGCTTCACTGTTTAATGTTTTTTTATTGACATCTGTTTGAAAGGCCAGTGAGTTTTTTGGTGTGTGTTTTTTTAAGGAGGATCTCAGCGCCTGGCTTCACTTTACACTGCTACAGTTGGTGTGACAACACGGAAGTAAAACGACTCCTCCAGACTTAAATGATCCACCAGATGTGGGAGAAGTAAACAGCTGGATACAGTATCTTCAGACAAAGTTCTTGATCCGGGGTTGGGGGATGGGAGGAGTTTCTACCTATTTCATGCTTGATTAGATATGATTAGTTTTATATTTTCTGTATGAAATGTTTTTAGGTCTTGTGAGATCGGGGTGGATTGGATTAGAAAGCTTTTGCTGGAGGATGGAGTCGGACTCATAAGATGAAACGTGATTTTTAAAGTGATGGATGTTGCTGGATGTGTCTGAAACGTACTGCCTTTAGTGATGCATTTACTGACTTTGGCATTTTACTCGACCCTTGTTAGCCTTTAAGCTAAGTTTCCATGGGGATTTTATCATTGTTAGTATTTGCCAGTGGTAAACAAAGTGCTCAACTGAGTAAAAGTATTGATACTCATGGTCAAATCGTACTCAATTATAAGTAAAAGTCACTCAGTCAAACATCTACTTTAGTTAAAGTACTGAAGTTCTGACTTTTGAATATACTTAACTCTTCAAAAGTACATCCATTTAAAAGTACTTAAGTATTGAAAAGAATAAATGAAATTTTATGATATCAGCACATCTATGTATAATTTTGAGAGTAATTTTAAAGAACCTTGAAACTTTCAATTCTACACCACTTGTAAAGAACTTCAACATAAAAATGCCACAAAAAATAACTATTTTGATTATTATCTCTTATTTAAAAAACAGACCAACAAGAAAACAGAAGTATCTGGATTCTCCTCACATTTTCACTTTGGAACAGAGATTTAAGGTTGAATCTATTACCACAAAGAAAACCCAGATTTGCTTTGAGAACTCCTTAATAAAATTTGTAACCTACAAATAAAATCTGCCCTGTTTCTCACATTTGCGGAATATTATGCAATTCCCTAAAACAGCGACGTCCAAACTCAGTCCTAATCTTACATGTTCAGATTGGATTTCAAGAAAGAAAAACTGCAACAGAGGATTACAATTTACAAAAAGGAACAAGTAACTAGTAGCTTAAGAGTACTTAAGTATAGCTAAAGTAAATGTATTATTTACTTTGAGTGAAGAAGACAATTTACAGTGAACTAGTTAAACTAAATTGAGGATTGTTTTTTTTTTGTTTTGTTTTTTTTTACCTTACTTACTATTATGGACAAATATTATACATTTAAGAAAAAAAAACATGGAAGATTAGAGCCCTGATACCAACATCACAGCTGTTAAATACAGGGATGTTAGAATCCTGTTGTTTGGATGCTTTGGACTAGTGCACCTCACAATATACATGGTGTCGTAAAGTAAGAACATTATTATTTTGGCAGATGAAATAGATTGAACCTTGACTTTAAGTTGTGAACATAAACCGATTTGAATAGACTGTATAATCAAGAGTCATTAAACTGAAATGCAAGAGTCAGGGATTAAAGAGGGGTAAAAAAATATGATTTATGAAAGAATTTGGTCTAAAATAAAATACCTTGTAAACAATAAGTCGATGTGATACAAGAGAAAAAATGGGAATTTGAAGATTTGTGCTACTACTGTATTGTTAATTTCACGTTTACCTTTCTGTCATATAACTGTGTATGAAGGCTTTGTTTTTGTCTACCCTACCACTCCCAACAATACCTAGAACTGGTCCATAACCCAATCATTAGCTTAAAAATAGTAATAAAGGTGTGATAGTTGTGATCTTTGTTACATTGGACAGAAAATTTCCACAGAAACTCATAAGAAAGTACATGAAACATGATGGTAGCAGTGCGAGGTTGCTTCATTGCTTCAAGGTTTGGGTAACTCATTGTAACAGAGCAAACAATAAATGCTGGTCTCTACCAGAATATCCTGAAGGAGAATGTCTATTCATGGCTTTATAGCATTAACCATACTGACACTCATTCATTGGGTTATGTTTTTGTCTTATTTAAAGCTTTGGAGTGGCCATGTCAAAGTTAGGATTTTTGTTTCAATTGAGCTGCTGTGTTTGACTCTAATTCATGCTTGATAATGTAGCCAAATTAAAAGATGTTGGAGGTGTTGGTCAAAAGCTTTTCAAAGTAATGTGAAAGGCTGCAGAAGCACCCCGTCCTTATCTTTGAAAAGTGTAATTTGCATTTACTTGTGTCACCTTTTTATAACATATCATTTGCTTGAAAAATGAAAAAAAGACTATTCAAAGCCGTAATGTGGCTCAGATTCTAAATATTGTCTTTGTTCTTATTTGATTGCACTGTCTGAGATCGGTGTTATCTCTTCCTTTTCACTCTGCAGCAGTGCCTCGTTTTCCAGCCACAAATCTTGGGGGTGTGTCAACTAGCTGCAATAGTAAGCCTAAGCTAAGAGGGAAAGAGAGCAGAAGGAAGTCCAGCTTGAGATAAAACCTTTTTTAGCACGCTTGGTATGTATATTTGAGGTAGCCTTTAAGATATACTGAAAATAAATTCAGTATTGAGGGAGCAAACAAATTCATATAACTTTTTCGTTTCTTTTTTTTTCCCTTCTGCAATTCATCTTATAAAATCTCCTCTTCTAAGGTTCTCTTTGCTCAGCTTTTATTCTACTCTACATGAAAATCCACATCATCACATCTCCTCCTCTTCCACCCGCCTTTGGCCTTTTGCTCTCTTCAAATTGTCTTTTCCTCTCTGAATATACTGCAGATGTCTGTATCCAAATGTTAGGGTTGCTGTCCAGAGAAAACACAAGCGGAGGATCCAAAAAGGGAAAGTAAAGCTCATTTAGGAAGCATCTGTGTCTTATGACACAACTCAAAAAATTTTCATTCTGGGCTAAAAAAAAATAAATGAAAGGTCAGTTTTATTCTATGGTTGTCCATTAGACCACTGGTAAAAAGTCTCTCTTATGTTATGTACTACAGATTCCAGAATTTGATCAAGCTACTTGTAAACATACACCATAACCATCAATCTAATATATTTTAGGGTTCCAGTAAAGTTAACAGGCTAAGGTTGCATATTCAAAGTGTTTACATAATTAATGGTAAAGCAGAAATACATTAAAGAATCCTTCTCAACCAACTTAGCATCCTGGCATTTAGTTTGCATCAAACAGAGCAAGAGTCCTGTTATCAGATTTCTCCAATGCATCTAAAACCAGCCTGATTTGGTTTTTGAGAAACTACAAAAGACTCAGATGAAGGCCTCAACATTCGTCTGCATCTAAGTACCACAGAGGAAGGTAGATCTGTAGAGGAAGTAGAAGTGATTGAGTATAAATACCAGGTTTCACCTAGACAACAGTCTAGATTAAAGACGCAATGACGAGTGAATGTCCTTCAGTGTTTGCAGCAAGATGCTGCATATCTGCTATAAGTCGACTGTGGAATCATCATCTGTTGAGGTAACAGCATCAGAGCAAATGAGCTCAACAAAGTGATGAAATCAGACTTTATTCTAGGAACTCTTCCAGAACTTCTGAAGATGATTTCAAATATAAAACCATTGACTAAAGATTAAAGAAACAATTAGCATCCTCTTTATCAAACTGTTTTAGAATAAAAAGGTGTCTTAAGTCAGAGGCTTCTCCAAAACAGCGGCAGGACAGACAGCTACAGCAGATCCTTCCTACATACAGGAATCAGCATCTATGACACCTTGTTAAAGAAACCCCTTTGTTGCATTAACAAATGAATCAATGAGACTTGATCAAATCAAGATCTAAGAGCTTCAACACGGACAATTGGAGATCTTCTCCTTATCTCTCTAAACATCCCCTTTATTTTCCAAGAAACACATTGTTCCTTGTTCAGCTTTGTTTTTCTAAGTTATAATTTTCATCTTTTCATCGCTGATTTGAATGGATACATTTAGGTCACTAACTCACTGTATTAGCTTGTAGGTCCAAGCTGTTTTTCATCAGCTTAGGGTACAAGTCAGATAATTCATAAACAAGTGTTTAGTCAAAATGAACTGTATAATGAAATGGTGAGATGAATAACAAATATATTTAAATTTGTAATGGTTTTTTTTTAAGATATGATGCATATATTTAATAGGAGGTATACTTTATATTCAGATAGAGAATACAAGAAACCTATTTGAGGTTTTGAAGACTACATTCTTTGCATATGAAATGACTTAATTGTGACAAAAACAAATAAAACTTTAAATCCAAAAGATTAAGACAAATACTCAAAAGCTTGTCAAAAATAACATGGTTTACCAGATACCAACAAATCTATCCCTGTCTCTATATGCACATGCATCAACACAATAATTTTCAATCATATGACTTATGTTTGCTCCAATCCTTCTCCTACTATTTATGATGAAATAATCTGTAACAGATGTATGTTCCAGGGTAGCAATCCATTTAGCGTTTACGTACCTAATTAGCAGTGTCAAGTACACTAATAGGTAAATAGAGAGTTTACTGTAGGGAAACTCTGGGTGAGTTCCTGTTCAACAACCTGAACCACATGCAGGAAGTTTGTTTGGAGGTTAGTCTGTTAACAACTCCTTAAAGATACCCAGACCTCAGTAGTTTGAGCAGCTGAGAGCTTCGGCTCATCTCTGTTATGTTAAGTTATTCAGCAACTTGTGAATAAAATGATTCAAAGACAAAGATAAATTGTTATAACCCAGTAGTTGTTTTTGAAAGTAATAATTTCCCCGTGTAACTAGAAAACCCGTTTCCAGGCTTGATAAATATTAAATACTAGAAAAGCACTTGGAGAGCGCAGACCTCCGCCAAGCAGTTTGTTTGTTTGTTAGCATGTTTACAGAAAAAGTTATGGATGAACTTTTTGCTTCACATCCCCCCCGATGGTTATCCGGATCATCATCAAAATGTAATCATTTGTCAATGGTTATAATACGCCCCTTCTGTGAAAATATCAGCAAAATCCATCCATAACTTTTTATGTAAAGTTGCTAAGAAACAAACAGACAAACAAAGAAACAAACAGACAAACAAACGCTGTCGAAAACATCAACTCCTTGGCGGAGGTAATGAGCAAACTGACTTGCTAACCTGAAGTTTTGTTTTTGAGCACTAATTTTCTACTAAACCTTCTTTATGTTTCCTGTATAATCAATAAAAAAACAGTGCTTTGCGTACCAGTGGTAAGGAAGGTTTCTGATTTGCACAAATCCTTTAACAAACTAAACATGATGAGCAGATTTTTGTGTGAAATTATACTTATGCAATTCTTGCTTCTGTACATGTGAAAGAGAAACACCAATTATTTGTATGTTTCCAAGATTGCTCCCGCAAAAAAAACAAAAAAAAAAAAAAAAAGAAAAAAGCCTCAGCAAGCACCTGGAACACATTACATTCTGCTGGAGCCATGTAGCGGGTATGGGAGTCTTAAAGTGGCAGGGGCTGTCGTTCCCACATTACACTCATTACTAAAGTCTGCCCCCCCTGCCGGGTAGCGGCCTGATAATATCATCCCACGCTGCTTGCTTGACGTTATGAGTTCCTCTTTAACATTAAAACTTCTTAAATGTATCTGATACACCCGAAACACAGTAAAAAAAATAGTTTAGAAGCAAAAATATTATTTTTCCTTGTCTTATTGTTTGCATGAGTAACAACTTATTTCCATATTGTTCTAATGTCGTTTTTGTCTTCAACTCTGAGAATGCTTCATCTTGTGTTTCTATGCCAGTAAGTAGCAGAGTTTGCATGCATTCATCTCATCTGCTGCCTGCATTTAGAGGTCTGGATGGTGATGGAAGAAATTCCTTCAGAGTATTACAGATGCTTTTATTATTTTTTCCAGCTTCTTTTGTCTGGCCCCTCCCACTCTCTCACTGGCTTCTCAGGGCTTTAACGGAAAATCACCATCATAGCTTTTTCTCGCTTGTTTTTTGTCAGGACGTAGACAAAAGTATAACTCTGTGCACCGGCGGGATGCGCACAGAATAGTAATTCCATCTTAAAGCTTTTAAATGTGAAAATGTAGATCTACCAAACTTTTGTTTATGTTGACGTTGCACTTATAAGGCTTGTACCAGACAACTGTTTAGATGGTGTGAGTCAGAAGCTGCTGGGATGACAGTGTAGGAAGAAAGTGATGGAAATCTGGATAAGACTCAGCTCAGAGAGGGGGTGGGTAAGTCAGAGAGGAAGGTTTAAAAAAGGAAGGGGTAGTAAGAAGAAAGAGGGGAGGACGTAGAGGAGACAGCCCATGACATAGCTGAAGCATTAGTACATGCCTGTTGGCTGACGTCCACTGTGAGATTTCTGCATCTGGTTACTGCCTCTACTTTCCTTCAACTCATTGCTCTGATTCTTTCTCTTAAAGTGTATCATTTTACAAGCTTTTCTAAAACGTATTTATTATTATTTGTATTCAGGTATCTGTCATTTTTTTTTGCTTCATAACACCTTCGGATTAGTGACACTGAAATAGAAACTAAAGGTAACATTTTAACCAGTTTTCATCACAATGTGGTTTTTAAGAGAAATATACATTTAGCCCATTTTGGGTGGGAATTATCGCTCTTGGTTCAACTCTCCTAAAAGTAATGATCAAATGTAAGATGGCAATAAACACAATAATGATGGCTAAAGTAATTATTTGGTATAACATTGTTAAGATTACTTAATCAGAACTTACTAAAAACAGAAAAATATTTCTGTTCAGAAAGTAAAGTGGTACAAAAAACTATTAAATAGCATTCAAGTAAACCACAATTTGCATTTTTACTCTTTTTCCCATTTTACCTATTATTGTTTTATCATTGACCACAAAAAGGTTAACAGGTTACAGTTTGCACATTTTAGACATGTCATGAGCCGCAGCCTCCTGGTAATCATGAATCAATCCTCCTGTAAATAACTATTGGCTGCAAACAAAATATTTTAAACTCATTTTAAGTCTGTAGAGGTTTTAAATCAACAGAATTCTGTTTGTGTTTTGTTCTTTACTTTTTTAATCTTTTTAACTTATTTGTGATTTGATGGGTTTAAATAATTGCAAATAAAAAGATGAGGTCAGAAATAGAGAAGAATGACATTTAGTGAAAGGACTTTTTAGGACGGGGTATCTCAGAAGACATCATTGAAATTAGATGGTTGATGTTTCAAGTCTGTTGGGGTTTGCTTTGCCCTATAAGCCAACATCTTCAACTCAACTTCTGACTACACAAACATCATTCTCA
>JAUZNJ010035132.1:0-12397 GCA_034780135.1 Jordanella pulchra
ACAATGATAAAAACAACTTCAGTCTGCTTCACCACCTGCAAAGAGATGCAAAAAGAACAGCACAACCAACTTATATGTATGACTGTATGTAATGCAATGTTTAAAATTTAAAGTTGATAATTATATATCACTGTAAACAAGCTTGTAACATGGGTTGTTTGGGGGATTTTTCACCATCACTGCTTCTGGAGTGGTATGGATCTAAACTCATCCTAATAATATCTTTACCTCCAAATATGAAGAAACTATTTTATTGAAATGTGAAGCCTGATCACATACATGAGGATTGTGTATCGTTTATAAGTGATAGAGTTTTACCATATGAGGCACTACTGTAATAAGAGAGAGTACTTAATGTATTACTGGTGTTGCAGCCTGGTTTGTTTATACATCACCTGATCATCTTGGATTACTAATTCAATGCTCTATACAAAGACTGTGAATGTCTTAAAATGGAACAACACCTAATTGTTTAAATATCCACAAAATAAGGCCAACTCCCCCACAGAATCTGTCTTTCTCCATTAGTCGGTCTCTGCACCTTCATCAGTGGAGGCAGAATGTCTGCATTACTTAGCATAGGATTAATGTTAACCCTAAGTTGTTACTTTAACATTTGACAGCCTTATAATGTTTATGTCACTGACTCTTTTTCTTTTTGCACATTCCATAGTAACTGTTTTTCATGAGAAAAACAATAATAGATGATGTAGCATCAGATGCTTCAAACAATTTTGAGAATGTTAATTTGGATAAAGTTTGAATAAGTTAATATATTGAGTTCTGTAGATAGATTCAGGCCTGTTGGGAGAAACAGTTTGATTTTGATTTGGAAACACTGGGGAATGGCCAGTCGTAGCATACTACTAAACGTGATACTATCTCGTTTTAACAAGAAACGTAGCACGTTTTAACAAGATACTATCACGTTTTAACAAGATACATTTCACATTTTTGGTATTAGAACATCTGTTGTGGAGTTAGCTGTAAGACCACTAAATACAACTATCAGCATTGTTGAGAGCACAAACCTTATCAAATAGAGTTGTTTTTAATCCTTTATGTCCCATACTATTACGAATAGCCTGCTCATAGTTAAGGTAAAATACATACATAGGTCCCATTTGAAGTTACTTACCCAGAGTTACTCTGTCACTAACTGCCATGTTGGAAGTCAGAATTGCTTTAGAAATTGTAAAGTGAGTTTGACTGTTAATGACAGGATCAGCCATCAAAAATGGCAAGAATATTCAGACAGACAGATAGACAGACGCAAAGTTTTTAGTTCTCTGGATATGTTGGTCTTTCTCAATTCATTTTATTTATATAGCGCCAATTCACAACACATGTCTTCTCAAGGAACTTCACAGAGACAATTCAATTAATTCATACAGTCACATTGGTTCAAAGTTTTCTATCTAAGAAAAACCAGCTGATTGCATTAACTCGTTGATTTGACAGCCATCGCTCACACCAAGCATGCATGTAGCGACAGTGGAGAGGAAAAACTCCCCTTTAACAGGAAGAAACCTCCAGCACAACCAGGCTTAGTGTGAGCGGCCATCTGCTGGGGTTCAAGGAGACATACAATAAGCTGACATACAGAAAGAAGCTGAGATACAAAAGGTAACTGTCAGCTCCATAGACGGCCCTGATAAGGAAACACACCAGGCAAATGAGCTCCAAGGCAGCTCCTATGTCAGAGGATAAAGAGAGCAAATCCAGTTAGTCACAGTGAGAGAAACAGGACTACACTGGTTTTTGTTTGTCTGTAAGCCATGAGGTATTCTGGTTGTCCAGTACTGTGTTTGCCTACCAATATGACCAATACTTTCACTTTGGAGATGTGGGAACTATGTCTAGAATTAGTCAATCAGTGCTCTTCAGTCACCTCCCGCCATATTCACCCACAATCAATGTTTAAATCAAATTAGCATTTTGTATTAATATTTTGACTTGCATTTCAACCAACGCATGTCTACAATTAGGTCTACATAGGTTGCATATACTCATAAGTAATTTTCCAAAGGAAAGAACTGTCATTGGAGGGTCTCATAGAATTTTAGCACTGTAGCATAACAAGCTTGAAAAGTTCAGTTTAGAAAATTGGACAGGAACACTGTTCTCACCATGCAGTACTTTTGAATCACTGAGCATAGTGCTGGTTTAAAACATCCTTTTCTTTAAGAGGTATTCCAGTTTTTTTAATGATATTGCTACTTGTGGCCAAAACACAGAACTGCAGCACTCTTCTGCTCCTTATTGTCTCTTTTTGTTGTTGTTCTTTGTTTATGTTGTTTTTTTTGTTTTTTTTGTTTTTTTGTACTTTATTCACCTAAGTTACCATTGGTGTTTGAGTTGAAGCCAGTCACTTCAGAGTAGCCACAAAATACTTCTTTAGTATAATGTTTCGATAGTTTTTTTTTGCTAATTCAGACCCATTTAACATGGATCCACTTGAGGACACATGCAGCGTACAGAGTGAGAACTTCTGATCTGAAGTAAATTCAGGAAATTAGGCTACAGGCTTATAGATGCATCGGCGGTGAAAAACTTAAATGTCAGACTGATCATCAAACTATGACTTAGACATAAAGGGTCAAATAAAAAGGCTTTTTAAAGATATCTTTCAGTAAAAACTCAAATAATGTCTCTTTAAACAGCATTTCTTCAACTTCTTCCTCTGCATCACCTACCAAACCTCTATGTAAATCTTCATCTTATGAACTCACATTTGAGCTGGAGCCTGCTGTCTTATGCAACAAGGTTTAGTTTCCCTAAATAACACAACTTTTGGCTACAATATTGGCTGCCTTGTCACAGTTTTTTATTTTTTGTGTGCATTTCCATACTTTAAAATTGACATAAAATAGTTGTTGTTGTAGGTTACATTTCTTATGTCCGGGTTTCATGTCATGAAATTTGAGAAATCTAACTTTATGTTTTCACCCAGCTCATAATGGTGGAAATATTCTATTTCTAGTCTCAAACCTTCCTCTGTACTTAATAATTCCTATCATATTTGATTTTTTAAAATATATTTTGTCTGTGTTATTTTTATGACGCACTTCTGATGTGTTGTCTCTTGAAACAAAGTCACTCCAGACTTCCCCCACTCCTCTTCTCTGCATTTTGCAAGACAGTGTATCTGTTGAAGACATCTTCTAACCACTCAGCAACAGTGACATTGCCCTCTGTGACCACAGCATTTCAAAAAGTGAAACGCCATTTGCCACATTGTTCTATTATCTCTGAAGGTATTTGTATTTCGGGACCAGTTACTCTGAAAACATGTTCTGATGTTTTTGCTCTAAGTAAATTTCCAATGAGGAGATATAGTAAAGACTAACCCTGCTGTATTACTTATCACTGCTGCCAGAAGACGGAGATTATTGACTTAACTGGTCTAAACATCAACAATGAATGATTTAAAGCCTCCTTCCATTGAATACAGAAGTTTGTGTATTTTACTTGACGAGGGGTAGAGAAGAGAAAAATGCATTTATTTATTCTTTTTGACAAAGATGCAGCCTGCTGGCTGCACGGCAGTGTTGTTTTATTGCAACGACACAAGACGGAAAGCTGTTGTGACTTTAATGTCCTTGTTTGGGGTTGTGGGGGTGCGTTGATGAGGTGGGAGTGGGTCATGTCATGGTAGTGAGAAACACTAACAACACTAAATCACCTTATAAGTTAAACACACACACAAACAGACATATGTTATGACTCTGAGTGGGTGGAAGATAAGTTTGTGTTTTAGTGGACAAATGTGTTCCTGAGGGGCCCCGTTTTTAGATGATGGCCTGCATTTAACGTGAGCATCCATCAAGGAGTTTGATCATGCAAATTTCTTATAGTCTGGTAGGTATTTATTGCATTTTATCTAAACAGTGTTTAGTTTCAAACTATTAAATTTTTTTCTTCTGTAAACCAAATTCTTTTTGTTTATTTGAGTTGCAAAAGTTGTCATTGCCTTTTACCTTTTTTTTAATTTTACAATTTATAAATGTATCACCATAAACTCAAATACTTTAATTAGGGTTACATATGAGAGCCCAAAATAAGTAAAAGGTAATTGTGAAGTGGAAGGAAAATGATACATGTTTTTAAAGCTATGTTTTCAACAAGTATCTAAAAAGTCTGGCGTACATTTGTGCATAAAATATAAGTATATAGTTGGATTATACAGAAGTTTTTCATTGAAACATAACAAAATGTGACAAGGGTATTGATATTCCTGCAAGGCAACACAAGTATTAAAAAGAGATAGCATGCTTGTGAAAATGTGTGTTCTCTGCAAACTCTCTGCAGCATAACAGACAATAAAGCCAGACTGCAGAGCAATAACTTACTAATGCACTCTTCAGTTGATTCTCGCTGGTCTTGTCTGCAGCTCCTGATGGATGCTGACGGCCCCAGAGATAGACTGCTGATAGGGAGTGACTGGAGAGGAGCCTGATTAAAAGTAGAGGGGCACGGGCGGAGGGTGATAACCCCAATCCGGCGGTGATGAATCCATCCTGGACAGGCCGCTGTCTCATTAGGCTCTAACCTCAGCCATGCACTGTGTGTCCAAATAAACCCTGGAACAATCCTGTTTTTATCAGCAGGATTATGCTTGTTTTCCTTTCCACAACTTTCCTTGTGTGGGCTCATACACAGCATGCCCCACTCCCCTCTCTGTTGGCCTCTGCAAACTGAAGGTGTGATTCACTGCCCCTGACTTCACTGTGTTTACAAAATTCTGGGTCTATCTTTTTGGATTAATGAGCCCAGCAGCACCATTAGACAACTATTTGCCTGACTAATCTTGGGCCAGAATGAAATAGAGAGAAAAAGTTGAAATAATCTGCCCTTTATTTGTGAAAGTGTAAACTGTGGAGTTGCTTAAAACATACTAACATTGAATATTGGGTCAGAGGAGGGGGCAGAAAGACGTAGTTTACATTCTCACTGGAGTAGTCTTGATAACAGGCCAGAGGGAATATAAGCCCCTTTAAATGTGTGCATTAGTGTAATTTATTGGGCTTCCCCTTTCAGCCCTGCTCTTGCTCCAGCTCCTTTTTTCATAAACAAAAGACAGGCCAAGGTTCCAGAATAGATGGGAGAGAAAAATCATTCATAGTTGATAATCACATAAAACAACGGCGTATTTGCTGCCTAATAAGCAGAAAATGTTCCATTTGGCCTCCTCCCTTCGATTAGGATGGGGTGACTCCTCCAAGAGGACCCTGCATGATTTAACGCCACGTTTTGAAAATGCTTCGGTTTTTGAGTGGGTACTATGAGATCCAGGGAGGTTGGGTTAAGGCCAGGTATTTCATAACTCTTGGTGTATGTCTGGAAGCCATCCACTCATTCTGATTTTTAACCAATTTATGTCCGAGCAAAATGACCCTGGAAATTAATGAGGTTCTGGTTGTTAGTTCCAGCACTGTGAGGTCAAGTAAATCACGCTTTAGGGCTCCAGTCCTCCCTGCGCGGCTTCCTCACTCTTCCCAGCACTGCATCCTGTGATAACGGAAAGACATGTGGCCTGAGAAATACCCGTTTATGTCACTCGTGTCCATCTGAAAACATATTTTAGGACATAAGTGCCAACAAGCTGTAAAATCAGATTTTCGAGGAGATTAGAAGCTGATGAATTGGACCAAAGCTCCATGTTCTTCAATTTTATGAAAGATGGTTAGTGCATTTTCTCAGAGAACCTAAATATTTTCCATGGATGGATGGATGGATGGATGGATGGATGGATGGATGGATGGATGGATGGATGGATGGATGGATGGATGGATGGATGATTTGAAGTTTTCTATTTTTCTATAATCTGTGGAAGAATTCTGCATTTCTCTTTTTCCATCTTAACCTTTTACTTTACGCTATTAAACAAGTTTGTACTGAATTTAGTCACTTCCCTTTGAATAAATATACAGTAGACATTAACACAAGGGAAAAGCTGACTTCATTTGACATAATCCCATGAAACCTAATAGAGTAACACCTCAGTAACGAGCGCTGCAAATCAGTCAGCTCTTTTAATGCAGAAAAATAATTTGTCTTTTCATTTAGTAGCTGTTAAAATGCCATAATTTTTACACATGTGTTTAGTGTTTCATTTTTAAGAGGGAAAAGAGTGACAACATTTTCAAACATGCATGAAACTGGAGCGCAGTTCAGCACTCATGGAACATAGCGAGGAGAGGCTGCCAAGTTTTTTGCTCGGCTGTGTTTTCTGTCCTACTGTTAGCAACAGGCAGCATTTATCACCTAATTAATTCCCCTGTCTATGTAAAAATATTTAAATATTTTCCTTTTCCTCATGCTAAATGTTTTATTTTATATTACAGAGTTTTTTTACTAATAAGTTGATCTGAAAGTAATTCCTGACTAGATGCCTTAGTATCTCTTTTGTATCAGCAGTGTGTTTTAAGGCTTCTTGTGGCTGGGGAAATTTTTTTTACACAGAATCTCATCCTTATGAATTTTAAAATAGAAATAAAAAAACAATTTATGTTGCCCTCAACATCAAGTAAATGTTAATGTTTGTCAATGTTGCAGCTAAACCCATATCGTTACAAAAGTTTAGCTGATTAATAGATAGGTGTTCTCTGGGTGTTATTACGTTCAAAGCATATTTATGACTTTTTAGTGTGTCTTTCAGATGGTTTCTAAAGAACATCAGTAAACAAACAACACCATTAACACCAAAGATACACCAGATCAGGTATATAGTTGAGGAAAAATCTAAAGCAGGGTTAAATTCAATCATAAAATCCCAAGCGCCGACTGTCTCGGTTGTTTCATGAACGGATAATGATGGTAGAGCTGCAAACCAACTTGGTATTGAGTTCTTAAGTAAGGAGATCAATTAGCCAAAGCAGTCAAAATGATCACATGTCAACAACTGGGCTTGTATTCCATAAGTCTTTTTACTAACAAATCACTGTTAAAGATAACACTGATGACATAATCTGGATTATATTTTAAAAGCTTTAGAAAATTCTCACAAAATGCCAAGGGGTATGTTTTACAGCCACTTTCAAAGGAGAAGGAGTTATCCTTTTATCAAGTGCATTAAACATCAGGTGTAAATTTAGTGGCACTTTAAATTTATCACAAGTTAATCGCGCTGATACAGTTTCAGACAAAGAACGAAAAACTCCCTTCTTGACGATTTCACAGCCGAAATTTACCCACAAATTCTTTTCACTGCCTATTATTTTAACTTGTTTATAGGGTTTTCCTCCCAGTAACTGTTAACCTAATATATGGATTAGACCAGGGCGAGAACTTGGAATAAATCTGGCCTGTCTGCGATTATGGCCTTTGCATACTTGAGGGTCTGTTAAAACAAACGGAGCACTGATGTCAGAAGTCCGAGCTTGAAGGGCTGAGGAAAGGCAGCCTCCATAGTCTTGGCTGATGTCTCCAGACAACCACCTTGATGGGTGTAATTACTGTCATGTCCCAGAAGAGATGAGACACACCAGAGGCCCAAATAAAACCTAAAACAGTTCTGATATGATGGATTTCTCTTTCTCTGTATAGAAATCCCTCGATCTGTCTGTCTGCAGTCTGGAGGATCCCTTTAATGCTACGATCTTTGTATCAGTTTGCAAAACGTTATGATGGTTTGAATTAAGATTTAGATTTTGCAAAAGGCCACAGCGGCTGCCTGTATGATTCCTCAGCGAGAACACAGACTGGTTTCAGTAAATGTCAGCTATGTGTTTACATTCTGCCTAATGCACTCAGATGACACTGAATCTAAACACATTCACACAGAGACTCTCCACTGCTTCGCTTTACTGGTACAAATAGGTCCATCTTTATGAGGTCAGCTGTCTGTATGAAGGAGTTTCTCACTGGTTAGCATACATAAGCACTCACTGAATGAGTCAACACAGATCTGGATTATGTTGAGTTTTAGTGGAAGGAATTTTTATTGTTTGAGTGTTTAACAGTGGTGGTTGAGGAACAATTGTAGAAAAAGTAAAAGTAGAGCAGAAAAAACTCTGACATTCAAACAGCTGCATATTTAAATAGGACAGAGGGGTATAAGCTAGCAAACAACAGTTTGCCTCTAGAATGACATTTTCTCTTTTTATTTTTTTTACCACCAAAAATACAATTCTTCAAGTTATTATTATTAAGTTATTATTATTAACCAAGTTATTCTGAAATAATTAGGAGCTGCAAATGTATGAATAGTCCTTATTTAGAAAGTGTTTGCTACTGCATTGTCTTCTATGTCAAAACGTGGTTCCTGTAAACACACACTACACACATCTATTGATTATTAGAAAGTCCTAAGCCATGGATTTAGTCACAGCATGAACATAAAAAGCACAGAGAAGAACCCATAATTTATATCTCACACTGTTGCTGTGTGTTGTCAAGGTGAGGCCAAAATCAGATGTTGGGCAGGTATAGATGTTTTTTCTTTCTCTGCTATTGCCCCTAACAATTGTCATTCTAACGTAAAAACCTTAGATCTCCAATATGATCATTTTTCAGCACAATGTATAATTCTTTGAAGAGTTTTTTTTCCTTGACAGTGTCGAACAATGTTTCTCTTCAACAGCTATGAAATTTTAGATTGAAATTACATTTTATGTATCCTGTTGAATATTAACCAAAATATTAGTTCTGACCGATTCATCTGTTTGCTGATTCGAATCTCAACCCAAAGTAGACGATGACTAGATTTAAAAGAACGACCTCAATTGTTTATCACAGATCGTATGAAACATTCCTAAGACAGAAAATAATGGCAAATCTATCCTGTTTTGTATCCAGAGCAATTTGGTACAAGACACAAAAACGGAAAATGTGTCACATGCAAATAACCAAAGATCAACGAAGTAAAATACGCTTGAATATCAAGGTATAACAACTAATAACAACGCAGAATATGGTCGCTGATTCATTATGTCACACTAAGGATTGATTCCTGGTGACAAATGACATGAAACACTTAGGGTTTGCTCCAAAAAATAATATTTATTAATTATTTAATAATATCCCTTAGCCAATATTAAGGATTCCAGGTAGAGAAATTAAAACCCAACAGCAGCAACCATATTGTAACCTGGACCGTGACAAAAGTAGAAAAGCTGATTAGCAGTTTTTCATGTGACATTCTTTTCCTTTATTTGCAGATGATTTTGCTTACTGATTGGTGACAGAATGCATGTTTTAAACAGTTTTAAGACATGATTAATAAATAGCTGTTTAATAAATAGCTGTTTAACACTGAATAAACAGGGTCATCATTTGTGGTTATATAAAAAAGTGCACTAAATACATATAATGGTGGGAAACCACCTGCTTTATAAACAAGAAAAGTTTATTAAAACAAAAAACAAACAAAAAAAAGAAATCTGTACCCAACAGACAGTAGTATAGCCTGAAGGGAATGTTCAGATTTTTGGACAAAACGTTTTATGAAACATTCAAAGTCTGTAGCTGAGATGTAACAGCATCCCTAACTCCATCGCGCCTACTGCAATGAGAAACGGAAAGTTCCAATACATGATAAATCAAAGGTTTTTTAAAGCTAGAAAAACTGGGCATGTGTTTTGTTAGACTAGTTCAACAATTTTAAAACATCCTGGCACTATGTCAGACCTTGATATCAATGAGGACTATTTTTTGGTTGTTATAACTCCACCACATAGTTGCAGATGACAGTTACTGAGAACACAAAAAAACTAAACAACTCATGTACACGCTGAATAGTTAAATTGCCTACAGGGGTGAACTATTAGGCTATTATCAGTGATAATAAATATGTGTTAGCCCTGCATACTGTATATATTTATATATAACTGAGGTACAAACACCTCATGACACAGCCCTTCACCTCAGCTGCTGTAAACAAGTAGGCATGCTTTTTTAAATCAAAATGAAAGATAGAGAAAATTATGTTGACAACGGATGAAGTTGAGAGTGATCTTGAGAGGTTTTTTGGGGGGCTTAAAATAAGCCATTTTAATTTAATCCTAGAAGGACTCTTTCATGGTCCTACTTCCATCGAAGACACCGGTCAGCTGCAGCTCCTCTCCTTTTCACCATAATTTGGCCCCTCTCTTATCTTTGCGATTGCTGTGATTCAGTTGCAGTGAAGCATTTTCTAGCATGAACAGACAACCTAAGGTCATGCTACAGCATCCGAATAGAGCTCAGTTCAGGACTTTTACTAGGAAGCTCCAAAGTCTTCCTTTTTCTTTTCTTTAGCCATTTAAAGGTGGACTTACTGGTGTGTTTCAGATAATTGCCCTGCTGCGTAATCCAAGTTTGTTTAAGCTTGAGGTCATGAACAAATGGCCAGACTTTCTCCTTCAGGACGTTTCGGTAGACAGCAGAATATATGGGCCTATTTATCAGAGCAAGTATTCCAGGTCCTAAAGCAGTTAAGCAACTATTAGACCCTCACTGATGAGTTGTCACTGAGCTCCTGGGGTTGTTACGGTTGGCTGCTCCCGGGAGGGATCATCACTGTCCCGTGTTGCTGCCAATTGTGGATAATGGCTCTCATTGTGGTTCACTGGAGTCCTGAAGCTTTAAAAATGGTTTGAAATCCTCTTCAGCCTAATAGATCTCGATTTCCATTTCTTATTTGTTCCTGAATTTTGCTTGACCTCGGCATGATGAGGATCCTTGGGTGAACTTCACTTTGGTTTTCTTCACACAGCAGATCTTGATGCTCAGTTCAGATTTGGTGCAGAAATCTGATATATTTTGCATGGTCATTCATACTAATAATTAAATGGGACCGCTGTCAGACTGCAGTCTGTACAGTTCAGGACATTTGCTGAAGAAGACTGCAAACTACACACAGTGCACACTGTTAAAAGAGGCAATGTGATTCACATTAGAAGAGTTCAGTAAAGCTTTGTAAAGAAAACAAAAAACATCACAGTGGATGCTGGTGTCTCTGAGTTATTAGGTTCTTAAGCAATGAGAGCCGAGAGTCTTATTAACATATTATTAACAAAGAAGAAAGGTACAAAATAATTTATTATTAAGAACGGCAATTTAAAAAAACAGTCAGTAACTGGTGCTACAAAGATTCTCTGTGGATGTGTATTTGAAGCCCTTGCAATGACATAAATGTCAGATAAAATGCGACATGACGGTTCAGATTGCAGGCGTTTTGAAAGCTATCAAATTTGTCCTATTTAATACCACATATGTGGCTTAAAATGGATATTTTAGGGTAGAAAAAAATGAGAATTGACTGAGATCAGGTGTGAAAGTTATCCGGCCTTTGTGTGAACTCAGGTATGATAAAACACAATTATGTTTAACAGAGTGGTAGTCACCCTTTCACTTAGGGCCATGTTGGTTCTGTATATTTTTTCTTAATGAAAAACATAATCCAAGAACTGCATGCTGTGTTTTTTGTGTTTTCTTTAACCAATATGTAACTGTAGTTGATGTTATGAGTGTGAAAACAGAAGAAAAAATAAGAAATCCGGAAGGAGACGAGCCTTTATTCACAGCACTGTTTGAAACTATAAAATGGAAATACATGTTCAAAATACATCAGTCAAATCAGTCGAATCCAGGTTCGAATCCAGGCTGGGGCAAACGGTTATAACAGTGAAATTGAGCTATGCAGTGTGGGTCCTTAGGCAAGACCCTTGGAGCTCTTTAGCTTACCTCATACCATGAGAGACATTGATAAGCACGACATGCCGGCTCAGATATCACCCGGCCAAGCAAGGTCTGAGTCAGGTGCTGGGGAACCAGAGCACCTTGATGAAAAATGGGCTACTGGAACAAGACGGAAATGGGCGAGAGATGAAAACATGGATCTGATGAAATACTACTACTCATGTAACCCTAGTAAGAGGGGCTACATGCAAAGACTGTGGGAGGAATGGTTACTTCGACATCCCCAGTCGACACTGTTCCAAAATCCGCAAATGGCAACTGCTGTCACAACTTGAGATTGACGAGGTACACCACAAAGGGGAGGAGCCAGGACGCCAGGTCGGAAGGGAGTTAACTACAACTACCCTCCCAGAGACTGGGTATGTAGCCCCAGTAATGAAGGAACCATCTGAGCTGAACGAGGCAGCAACTGACCTGAGAGAGAGAATAATGGCACGAATGAACACCAGACAACCCCGACGCCGATTACAACGGCTGAGTGAAGTACCATCAGAGAGTCTAATTGAAGATGTAAATGCAGCATTGAGAACGATCCCTACCAACACCATAACTGAAACCAATGAACTGACATACAACTCAGCATCAGTGATCCTTGAGATGCTTGGGTATAAGAGCAACCATGAGACCCAATATCCACTATGGAAAAGACGGTTAGAGGCTAAGATCAAGATAACAAGGAGGGAAGTGAGCCAACTGTCAGAGCTCCTAAGGGGTG
>JAUZNJ010035133.1:0-12397 GCA_034780135.1 Jordanella pulchra
CTCTCTCATCTTTTTAAGTGGGAGAACTTGCACAATTGGTGACTGACTAAATACTTATTTTCCCCACTGTATCTCTCCAGTAGTCTGTCTATGATTTAAAGCACTGCTCCCTCATGAAATGTCTCCATCTGGTACATTGATACAGACTCCTTTTTTCTCTCTGTTACAAGTAAAATTAATAAGGCTAATAAGTTTGTTCCCTTTGGCTACTGTAATCGAAGATGCCAATGCATTGTGGCATATTTCACTGGGTGCATCGCCACCTTTTAAACAACTCAATATTCCAAGCTTTGAAATGCTTTCTTCTCTGTGATTGATACATTTTGAATACACATAAATTTATGAAAACAACACTCAATTTTTGATAACAAAAAGCCACATTGGTTACACACTCTTGTTTCAAAACCACACAGGCCTCTTCATAAATTACATGCTTTTCCTTACACATGGCTGTAAAGGTTCTCACCAGCGAGTCTTTAATTTCTGATTTCTTTACCTTGCAGTATTCAACTTCAGTTCTTCTTGCACACGCCTGCTGCTCCACTTTCTGATTTCGCAAACTAATAACGATTTTATGTTTACCCCAAGGCCTTAGTGTCGTTACCCAAGGTTAATCCTGTTTTTCCTCAGCCTTGAGTTTATTTTTAGTTCTACACATACTGTCCCTGCTCTTTACTGAGTAACATTAGTAAGAAACTTTATGATAACATGGTGTAAAAGAAAATTGGTTACATTTATTACAAAATATAGTGAAAAAACGTATACATTTTTTAATTAAAGAAATTGCACTGTAGTGTCATAATAAAACCATCTCAATAAACAATGATGTGACTTTATAAGTATATACAGTAGGCCTACAAAGCATTTACACAACTACATGTATTTACATTCACATATAGCTGTGCCAACACACATCTTCACTTCTTCTGCATTCATATCAGTTCAGATATAATCAGCCATAACAACCTCAGTGAAATTATTTTGTCTGTTTCTTTCTTCTATATCCACCCTTTCATCAGCTTCAACCGTCTCAGCATTTTCAGTCTCTTTCTTACCCTCTTCCATCCTACTAAGCTCCTGTTTTAGTTGCTCTTTCTCATTCAGTATCTTCTCCTCATTAATAGCCTTCATTTGCTCTTCTTTTTCTTTCTTTGCCTTTTCTGCCTTCTCTTCTTTCTTCATCCTCCAGTAGAAGGCCAGGTTTTTCTCAGGGTAGGTTACTTTGGCCAGCGGCAGCTTAAATATCCTCTTGGTCCCCGTTGTTAAGAGAAGGAATGTCAGGGCAGAGAGGCAGAAAGGCCAAGTGCATGCCGGCAGACCAAACTGGAATACATAGATACAGCATAAGATACAAACAGATGGAAAATCATACAGTGTACAGTTTTCTGTGTGCTTACCCTGGACATGACGTTAGCTATGGCCGAGCCGAGGTATGCACAGAAAAAAGCTGCAGGGGAGACAAAGTTTGTCAAATAAAATTGTATAACTAGCATGACTGCATATCAGAAATAACAGAGCTGTGTTTGAGTCATCTGCTTACAGTCACACACCCATATCATTTAGATGGAGGCTTTATCTCTGTGAGTATCTACTCACCACATGTGATCGCAAGCAGGTGCACCTGCCAAGTCAGAGCGTAGAACATTCCTCCGATAGCGATACAAGCTAACACACAATTATATCCCCAGAGACCGAAATAAATGTCTTCAAAGGGAGCCGACAGAGCCAGACCTGTGAGAAAAATACATGATTTTATAAACACAAAAAATATCAAACGTCAGGGCAACAAAAGTAGCACTGTTAAACTGAACAATCCTTTTTTTATATGCTGCTTGATAATATACACCCTAATAGTTATGTGGTGGTTTGCAGAATATCCATACTCAATAAACATTTTCATCTCCTCTTATGTTGCATCCAGAATCACATTAAATTCATTTTATTTGTACTTGTGTATCTGACAAACAAAAATGCATATTTTTGAAGGACAAAAAGAAAAGATTCAGAAGATGGTGGTGGAGTATAAACTTTTAGATGTTTGCTTTATGCTTTTTCTTTCTCTTCACAGGTATGTGCTCCTTGGAATATAAAAACACTTCCTGAAGCGTGAGAGGCTGCTATGTGCCAGAATGAACACATTTCAAGCTTGTTTATTCTTGGATGACACTATCATCTTGACTCTGTGATTACATAAGGAATCAAATAAAATGTGTTATTTATTGTTGCTCTATCGGCTGTGTGCAAAGCCTAAGTGTGGGTCCCCCACCAGACACCATGCCTGCAGCAGATCCCAGGATAGCGTGCGCACAGGTGATGGGTGAAGAGATGAAGAGAGAGATGATGAAGATCCCTCCTGTCCAAGGGTTGTCACAGCCATATACTTGGCCTATCCCCACTGGTACTGACCTGAAAAGCTACAAGAAGAAAAAAATATGTATAACATTAAAAAATCTTTTTTTGGCTTTTAAGATTAAAACTCTAACGGTTCTCTACAGCATAGTAGCACATCAACATCACATCTTGTTAGAAGAGATGCAGCTCAATGAAACACAAGGAAAGGGGGTCTAGTGCTGACCTTTGCCACATCAATTTCAGACCAGGTGATGTTGGGGAGCTCCGAACGTGGCTGAATGAGGACTTGGGGGAAGTGGTGGTTATAGTGGCCAGTGGCGACCATGTGGAGACACACCAGGATGTTAAATGGAAGAGTGAACACTGGCAGATCCCAGCGGCTGTTAATGGAAGCCAGGGCACTGGATACAATTGGGCTAAAACACAAGGATCAGAATATTATCCATTAAATGAGCTCAGGAAAATGAACTATGCGTGCAGTTGTTAACCAGACCTCAGTGCACATTGTTCTAGCATTATCGGAATAAAAGCTCTGATTTCCTTTGTGACTGACTGAAACATGATTGAATGCACAACTCTGCAATAGATAAGTGTGAAAATAATTTCTGAAATGGCCACATCTTTGGTGTATTCATTTTAAACATATGTACACAGTACATTTGTTACAGAGGTTCTGATTGGGTGAGGACTTGACCCTGACAGTGATATGAGAGATGTGTGGAGACAAATCCGACACAAATTAAATCTAATGCATAATTTAGGTAGTTTCACCAAATATTGATTTCCAAACTCTACCTGAGGTAAATTGTTTGTTTTTGATGATAGGTGAAAAACAAACAGGAACTTATTAATTTGAAGTCTGAAAAAAGCACAAAATTTAATACCCTGAATATTCTGAATTTTCTGCAAATAAACTCTTGAAATCGTAATATTCTCATATTGTAAATTAAGAGACAAGCTGGCAAGGGTTTTTAAGATACGTATAGTAATTTGACTAAGTTATAGGCACATAGAAAAAACAAAATTCTGAGGTGGTCTTTCAGTATTCAGAACATCATCAAAAAGTTGAAGCACGTTTTTACAGTGAGTAAATTTTACTTTTTGCTTCCTTAGTATGGCTACTTACCACATCATAGACATGAAGATGTTAGGCAGCAGAAGCCACCAGTACCAGTCTCCTGCATTGGAGAACACAGCCATCAGGAGACCCACCAGGATGCCGTTGTACCCGTAAAGTCCTGCAGCTATTGCACCCCTAATAGAAAGACATGGTAACTCATCAGTGCGACTTACTTTACATAGGATTATTTTGTTTTCATTTTAGCCTATAATATATGTTATTCAAGATGCATTTTTTTTCTTACCGGCTTTGTTGCAGAATGAGAGCAGAAATGGTTGCAAAGAGCGTCCCAACAAAACCATTGAGGGCCCACCAATAGTTTTGTAAAATGAGGCCAGCAAAAATGATGAGGCCACTCAGAGGGTTGTTAACAAACATCACTTGAGCTGCTCCACGCAGAACCCAGTCCAGCAGCTGCAGCAAGATAAACTGTTCTGGAAGGAGGAGGGGAGAAATGGTTTATTACCTTGAGGAACAGTTGACAAAATACAAGATCAAAGCTTGAAAATGTTTATCAGGGTAGATTTATTATTATAACTTTAAGAACAGGATGTACTCTATTTTGTACAACAGCAATGTTCTGTTATTGAAATATAGGCAGATGTGTTAAGTTTAACTTACTTTCCATCCATTTTCCAAACACCTCCATGTCTCCTGATAAGTAGGAGATGCCCTTGAGGAAGCGGGCCCCGGCCTTGTGTAGAGATGTTTTTTCTGTGGGCTGTGCTTGGTGCTCCATCATGTCTCCCTGGGAGAGGTTGTACTGTGGAAGAGCCATGAGGGGATGAAGCTCCTGCATTATAATAATGTGAAAGTCTTTTATTCAATTCATTTCAATTCAATTATCCAATTAGCACCAATTCACAACACACGTCATCTCAAGGCACTTTACATAAACAATACTGTCAGATTGGTTAGTAAAACCTGTTGTTTGCATCCAGTCATTGACTTGCAAGACATGCTCCTCCTTGATGACTGGCATTTTGTCATTGGCTCTTCAGCAATCCCTCAGTAATTTAATTTTACTTAAATGAAAGAATGAGCAAAAACTTACAGAAAGGACTGGAGCAGTGGAGCTGGGTGGTGCAGAAGTGGAGCTGCTGATAGTCTTGTAAATATATTAAGAAAAGAGAAGACAATTTTAATAGTGCTAAAAGTATATGTAGAGTTACTGCTTTATGACATACAGTATTGTGGTCCTTAGAAATTTAATTTTTAAATTAGAAGGACATACATTAATTACCTGAAGGCTGTGTTTTTTTCTGTGTATTTTTTTTGGCATTTGTCTACATTTGTAGACATGAATGAACGCCCTGCAGCTTCCCATCCAAGAAGAACATTTACATCAACCGATACAGGAACAGAGCTACCTGCATTATGAGGGACTCAACCCACCAGGTACACAGGCTGTTTAGCCTTCTAACATCACGCAAGTAACTTCAACACCATCAGGGCAAAAGCTGTAAAGCTGAAATGTGGCCTCTTTCTAGAAACTGAGATTGATGAACAACAAACCTGAGCTCTTAAGTTAAGTCAAACCATAACAGTGAAACATGTAAATGTTATTTTACTACAGTGAAAATTTACCATTGTATATTGTGTATTTATATCTATTTTTCTATATACGTATCTGTGTTGTTAGTATTTTATGCTTTTTTGAGATTATTCATAAAGTGGAGGGAAAATATTACACCATGGTTGTTTGATTTATTTGTTTTTTTTTTTATAATTGTAGGCAATATAGTTTTAGAACACGACATTAAAGAAAATGGGTGGTATAATAATTTTTTTTCATTACATTAGTTATTGTATACCTTCTGCTGCTTCTAAGAAAAGCTACCGCAGGCATCGCCAATATCTGCCTCTGTTTGTCTTCTTTTTGCTCCCCATCTCTTTTCTTTAAATGCTTTCTAATGCCTCTGAGTTACAAATCTTCTTCACATGTTAGCATACAAATGACAGTAAAGACCTTGAACTTGTAATGGGGTTGCATTAAGTATATATACTATAAACTTACTAGAGTGATTGTCATGTTAAAGATTTCCCTGAAAGAACAATAAGAAAACATTATTTTCCACCCTGACTTTATCGACATGAAGAGATGAAATATTAACCTGCATCATTCATTTCATTTAGTTAATAAATCTTCTCAATACCGCCCCCCCCCTATTTCTTTATCTTCTATTTATAATGCATTAAAAATCAATCCACTCAAGCACCAGAACAAACACCAAGAATATTTTCTCTTATCTGTCTTAAATATTAGCTGTCTTAAATAACCTTTTTTTTTTTTTTATCTTGATCCTATTTTACTTTCTTTATAGACTTTGCAGGCTTCTGTGAGCATTTAAAATGTACCCCTACCTTAGTGCAGTGTGATCCAGTCATATGTTCCAGGGTAGGCCAAGGCTGCATGCAGTGCCAGCTTCTTTTAAGCTGGATAAATGAGAGCTACAACGACCTTTATACTGAAAAGAACGGAGACAAAAACTCCACCTCTACTTCATTCCCACCTCTTTGTTTCTCGTCTGCAACAATGGAAGGATAAGTTAACCTTTTGAATATTTTCAATGCTCATTTATTGTCTTTCTCTAAGGACACTAAATGAGCATTTAAAATCATCATTTTCTGACTTTCATCACTATGCACATGGCAGGTTTGTATTCAGGCTCCTGGATTTGAAAAAAAAACAAAAAAACTTTTGAGTAAAATAATGATGCTGTCAACGATAACAGAGTTGAGTTATTTGTAAAATCTACCGACATCTCTTTTTATCATTTAAAAACATCTCTTGATGATGTAGTTGCTACATCCACCTCTGCAGTTTGTCAACATAATGTTACTGATAAGCTCTAATATATATTCAGGAGCCTGATACACTCTATGGTTTTTTTTTTTTAATCAAATGGAGCAATCTCTAAAGACTTATGTAAGACTCCTGACTGAATGTGACATAAGACAGAAAATACCTAGATTTCTGGTGTGATTAAAGAGGAATGATGGGGGAACTGTTTCAGGTATTACATCACACTCTTAATTCTCAATTTTTCAAGGAACATTTTCAGAAAGATGCTTTTCATGAGCAGCAGGGAAACCTTTTGTTTTCTTCTCTTCCCAAATTACAATTTAGTTGATCACATTTCATGCAGTTTTAGATTCTTTCAGAACTGAAATTTGATTGTTCAATAACTCACTGGTATAAACGCCAAGAAACACAACATTCATATTAAGATAATACACAGCCTCCCATCCCACTGGAGCTTCCCACCAGATGAGATCTGCCCTCCTTTTACCAGAGTTTTCAAGCAGTTAAGTAACAAGGCTAGTGTTTCAAGACTGATAACATTTAGCCATTGGTGACATGTAAATACCACATTTTAGTTTGACATAGTATTTCATGGCTAATAAACCCCCCCCCAAAAAGCAGCAGATGCTCAAAATGTTCAGATATTAGACCGTTTTGAAGAAGCTTGGGTACCATTACCTACTGTTTAACACTTAACTAAAGACAAAGAAGTGAAGGCATCAAATTAATCTTACCTAAAAACAGAAACCTTTTCTGCTACTCTGATACAAGTAGATAACAAATTGTGAGTAACCATTCTTCTTCAGCAAATGCCATCCAGGTTGTGCTGCAGACCACCCCAGTGTTACTCCCTGCAATTCCTTTAAACAATTACCTCAAAAACAATATTACATATTGATTGGATTCAGTTTATTGTATTTTTAACCCAAATATTTAAATGATTAAATACCTCCAAACTATCTGTAATAGATTTGCCAGGATAGATCATCCGCTTGTCTCCCAATCAACAGCTTCAACTTATCAATATAGTAAAGTTACAATCTGTCCTGCTTCACAAACTCTAAACAGAATTTATCTGAATGACTACAGTGAAACAGTTAAAGGCAATGCATGGAAAGTCATTGACTTATTATAAAATAATAAAAGCACAATTAGTGAAAAAGTGTTTCTATATGTTTCTCTTTTTATAAGCTGCATTTTGTTGCTTATGTTTCGAAACAAGGAAGAAAGAAAACCATGATGTATAAACACTGCTGGTGCCTCTGACAGATGCTGATAACTTATGGAGAGATATTAATCTTGGATCAGCACCCATGAGGGCTAGGCACCAATCAAGGCAAGCGAAGGCAAGTTTATTTGTATAGCACAAATCAGTAGATGGACAATACAAAATGCTTTACATGAAATAGACAATAGAATAGAAGAAAACTAAAAGCAGATTAAAAGCAAATAAACATTAAAAACATGCTTAAAACAGATCAAACTGTTTAACCACAACCTCAGTCTAAAAATACCCCAGGTAATTTACCTTCAACTGTCCAAGACAGCTCTAAACAAGAACTCAGGGTTTCGGCAGTTTTACAGTCTTCTGTGAGTTTGTTCCAGATAAGTGGAACATAAGAAATAAATGCTGCTTCTCCGTGTTTGGTTCTGGCTCTGGGTGGGCAAAGTAGGCTTGAACTAGAAGACCTGAATGGTCTGGGAGGTTGATACAATGATAACAAATCTGTTATGTATTGAGGTACTAATCAATTCAGTGATTTCTAGACCAACAGAAAGATTTTAAAGTCTATTCTCTGAGCTACAAGGAGCCAATGTAAGGACTTTAGAACCAGGCTGATGTGTTCTACTTTTTTAGTTCTTGTGAGAACATGAGCAGCAGCGTTTCACCTGTCACCTGGATCATCTGGTGACATTGTAATGTAAAGCTGCGTGTCGTCTGCATAATTATGGTGACTAATCTTGTTGTTTGCTATAGTCTGATCTAAGGGGAGCATGTAGATGTTAAACAGGAGAGGCCCCAGAATGGATCCTTGTGGAAACCTCTGCATGTGATTTTTCTGGTATCTGATTTAAAGTTCCCTACTGACAAATAGAAATCCCTGACCTACATGTAGGATTTAAACCAGTCCAGTGCGGTAGCAGAAAGGCGACCCAGTTTTCCAGACGCTCTAATGAAATAGAGTGATCGACAGTATCTAACGTTGCACTGAGGTCCAACAATACCAGTCATGTGGTATTGTTAAATTTATACAAAGAGTCTGACTTTATACGAATGCCATTAAACACCTTAATCAAGGCAGTCTCTGTACTGTGGTTGGCATGGAAGTTATATTTAGTAAAAAATATATAGATATTCCCAGAGCACTATAAGGTTGGTGGGAACCAAGTGGACTCCTTACTGCCAGGGCACCTAATTAGGGGCGCTGAGGTGGTTGCCTTCTTGGTCTGTGTAGCAAGTCTGCCCTTGACTATTGGCAAGGGATCAGTCATTGACTGCATGCAAGAAAAAGATGTTTCCATGTAACCACTTTTAACCATTTAAGTGTTTTTAAGAAAAACTAAAAGAAGAAACAAAGGGCAAAAACATTGTTTTTCTAATACCTGTTTGTAAAATCACAACATGCATTTTCTCACCAGCTAACATTATGTAAGTTATTTGCATATTTTGGGTGAAATTTTTGACATCTCACAATTTACCAACTACTTTCAAGCTTTTAAAGTAGGAAAAAGCATTCCTCCAATTAAACTATGCATCTGAAACAGGTTTGGAAACCTGCCAAACTTCCTTGTCAATCCAGGCATTTGAGATAGAAAGACATGATATGTGTTAGACAGGATTGTATAACTGAAAATACCACACCAGAGCCTTCGAGAAACTTCTGCAGAAATCTCAGCTGTAAAACTGTCATTCACAGTCACATGCCTCACAGACAGAGATCATATCACACAGCAGGTGTTACTGTTTTGTCAGCTGATGTTACATAAGTTGTGCTACTTTACCAGAATAAAAAAGTAGAACTGGAACTAATAGCTAATTAACAGGTCATACATAATTGTTGGTAAAATCAATTATTGATCGTTAGTTAAATGATTATAGCTGTAATCTGCTTAATATCAGGGTTCTTAGACTTTACTCAAGGTGGGCTCAAGGATCGGCAGTTAAAATCCAGGTGCCTGTCACTAATTTATTAATTTAGCTCTACTTTATCAGCAGAGTTATTAATCACTAACCAAAGAAGATGTCTCTGGTAATTCCACCTTTAACCAAAAAGGATGATTCTGGCCTAAGTGATAAACTGTTCACTGTATAAAATAACTACAAACGACCACAAATTAAAACAATGGTACTTTTATTAGCTAACAATCACTAAAACTAACACACCACTAAAAATAAGCACAAGTAAAATGAAACAAATAAAAGGAGAAAGCGCTTTTATGGTCAGTTCAAGAGTCCACGGGGAAGGTTTAAGCTTTAAAACTTAAGGCTTTTAAAGTGTCCTTTAAAAATATAAATTAAACTGTTACCTGAAGACTATGTATAGAAAATGGGAAGAACAAACAGAATAAAAAAGACCAAGAAGCAGCATAAAAGTCAGGTAGAAGGCTGTAGATATGTTTAAAACAGGATAACATAGCAAAATAAAAAGTTTTTAACATCTCATAGAGCACTGGTCCATCAACCACCATCAATTGGAAGAGTGTGGATTCACTGCAAACGAACCCAGACATTACTGTCTACTGACAAACAAAGCAGACAAAACCTTCATCAGAGAAGCAGCCAAGAAGTCCTGAGTCTGGAGGAACAACACAGATCAAAAGCTAAGATGGGAGAATCTTTCGTTTGTTAGATGTGTATTCCACAAATCTGAAATTAGTTTTTTGCAGTGATCCAGAGTTCAAATGTTGTAATAGGTTTTAAATATCTTTAGAGATGGCCTACAATTGACAAAATTCTTTCGTTTGTAACATATATTAAAATGAACTGAGAATGAAACTGTCAATGCATATTATAAAAATGTATTTTTTTATGTTCCCACTAAATTGAATTAAAATTTTAAAAAAATCAAAGAAGAAACACAAGAGAACATCATTTTGTATGATGTTTGAACATGAATTCCTGTAAAGTTACAAAATTTAATATACCATGAATCAATTTTATGAAAGTGATATACACATTTTACATGAACTATACTCTCACAGTTTCACACCTTTTGAGCATTTCAGCAAAGTAAAAGCTTTGCTCCAATGAAACTATGCAAAAACAACCTTTTATGGAACCTTGCTATACTGCTTCCTCAATCCAAACATGTAAGGTAGGAAGATATGATCAGTGTTGGTCAAGATTATATAAATGAACACACCTTGACAGAAGCTTCCAGGTAATTCTGCAGAAAAGTCAGTTGTAAAACTGCAGTCTTTTACAGACACAACTGTTGAAGATTAATTTATTTTCCTTTTGTAATTTTCTGTTACTGCTCATGTGTGTATGGTAACAAGTCATCCAAAGTGACATTCCTATGCTTGATGTTGTACCATAAACCATGACTACCATGAAGGTCCAGTTTGCCTCAGAGCTGGAGGAGATGGCTGTGGAGAGGAAAGTCTGGGAGTCTTTGTGAAGACCGTTGCCCCTGCAACCTGGTCCCGGATAAAGCGGAAGATGACGAGATGAGACAATGTTTGACTTGGAGCTGAATGACTTTTGTGTATAGACGCTTATATTTTGAACCAAAGTTATGGTGAATTTATTCCATAGCTGTGCAGAATTATCAGTGTATTATCACCATGATTTGAGCTCAATTCAATCTTTCGGTTATTGTTCTAACACACAGCCAGAAGAGTGTGTGCTCATAAACAATATATGTCAATCCGAATAATGTCTGAGTACCACTCCTACCAGGGTGGGTAGTAAATATATTAGTACTGTAGTACAGTATATCACAACATTGACCAGTGATAATCTTAGAGATGGATCTAGGAATGTTTACTGAATACTTTGCTATATGTAAGAAGGGTTGTTAAATTCCATTGTGTTCTATTTTGGTGACCTTTGAAGAACTGTGATAACCAATTTGGAGAATCTGGGGGGTGGATGCTGCAACTGTAGACTTTTTGGTGAGCTAGATATAGCTAGAATGCTGAGCTAGTCTTCTCTTGATCATAGACAGCCAAGATATGTGCAAGTTACATCCTGACAAGGCTGGAAATTTAGTATTAGTAGGAGTGAAGGAAAGACATTGGGGCCACTGCTGTTTATCAGATCGTTGGTCAGGCTTGTCTAAAGGTAGATGATCCTCTGCAATTTATACACAATGATGTCAATGATTTTGTTAAACCTGACTGGAATAAATTCTGTCAATACTTTATGATGTTTTCTTTTTCTTTGTACACTCTTTGAGAAACACCCACTTCAGATACAAACTGGGAGATCTCATTACACAACCCTGCCAGAGCATCAGGAATCAGCAGCTTGGTTGGGAGAAGCTGTTTCCAGTTAGTTGTGTATTACACAAATCAAGCGTTTTTGGATAAGAAAAAACAAACCATTTGGGGTTCACAGCACAGGGGGGAGGAAGGGTGACCCAGTCAGATTGGACCAAAGGTTGACCGTCTGACTTTCATTTAAAAAACTATTAATTCTTTTAAAAAGGGATGGATAGACCAATTTTCTCGGATTTGATTAACTCTAAATTATTGGGGGTTTCAATAAAAATGAAGGTCATTATTATACCAATTCACTAGAGTTTTCAAGAGAATACTTAAACAAGAACACAATTTCTTAAAAATCATTATAATTTTTTAAAAATACATTTAAATCCAGGTCAGTAGTATTTTAGGCCATCTCAATAATGCAGTGTTAAGTGTTTACTTTCCTTAATCTAAGCCAACCATACTGGTTAATCTGGTATGATCTGATGTGAAGAAAAGATACAGAACACGATGTCCTTGGCAGCAGTGCTAACATCACCATAAAAATGTCAGTATGCTCTACCAAGATGGCGCCGCAGAAGGCTGCCACGGTGGTTTGGTGCGCATTACTTTGTTTTGTTTTGTCTTTTTACCCTGGTTTTTGCAACAGCTTCCGGATACCCTTCACTAGGGAACAGCTTCTGAAC
>JAUZNJ010035134.1:0-12397 GCA_034780135.1 Jordanella pulchra
TGTCGTCCTGTCTTCCCCTGATTGCTCCCAGGTGTGTCCTGTTTCCCTGATTTCCCCACTGTGTATATAATCCCTTCAGTGTCTCTTGGTCTTTGTCTGGTCCTTGTCTTGGATTGTCTTAGCCTGTCTTTGACTGTCTGCATTCTCCTGAGTTCCCTGTGATCCTCTGTGTTTTTTGCCTCTCGTATGTCCAACGCTACCGGTGTAAACTCAGGATTCTGTTTAGCCGTGCTGCCTGGTCTGAGGACTACATTTTCTGTTTACTGCATTCTGGACTTGCTCTTCACCAATAAAACCATCTTTCTCACTACTTCCTGGTTCCAGCCTCTGCCTCACCAACCAACCAAACAACCGCTTCCTGACACCGCCGTTTGTTTTTCCAATTGACTAAAGACGGTTCGATTGGCTAAGATTGCCTACTTCAAACTTCATTTTTGGCCATACTTTTACAAGGTGGTGCCCATCTTAGGGCAACATTTAACGAGTCTTTGTTCTAGCTGAGCTCCTCCTCGTAGCCTGCGTTCTGATGTCATTTGAGCTAACCCAGTTTTTTACAAGCTGCTATATTTTAATGCATTGCTGTGTTATTGCTAATTTTTCACAGTAAAACTGAATAAAACTTCACTTCTTTGACAGCATTTAAGATTTCTGTGTCAGGATTATTCACGTTTATCTGCTGGTATTTTAAAGGATATCTTGAATGCATTTAGACTTAAAACTTGATAATTTCTTAGAGATTCTTGAACAAAATATTAAACTAACTTTCCCCCCCTTTGGTTATTTGTTGTTGTGAATGATTTATCACTCAGAGCCAGATCCACCCTCCTTTGGTTAACATTTCAATAAACAGAGACAATTTCTTTGGTAAGTGATTAATAAGTGTTGATTGCCATAGTCTAAATTGCTAAATTGGTGAAAGACAACTGCTTTTTAACAGCCAATCCAGGAGTCAAACCTTATGTAAAAGACTTGCGAACCTCAATGAGTAAGCAGATTATAGTTATAATCATTTAACTAGTAATCATTAATTGGTTTTACCTTTGACTTATATTGCATATAAATTCACTATAACTCCCAGTTCTAGTTATTTAATATATTCATAATCTTTTGGTAAAAAAGCACAACATAGATGAGGACACGGATGCAAAAGAGCTTTTAGGAATTATAAGTATCTCGTAGAGACATGAGTGAAGTGCAATTTAAACAGCTGTTTTTCTAAAAATGCTAAAACACTAACATATTTACGTATGAGTTTCTAATCATTTGTGTCGGGCTCAAACTTGTTAAACAAAGCTTGTAACCAAGACAACTTATTAAACGGACAGCTTGTTACACAGTAGAACCAAAACCAAACTCTTTGTTGAGTCAAAAAGACGTCCCAGAAGATTTTTCATACTCTGCTGTGTTTATGCAAAGTGCTGTTGTGAAGCCATCTGCCCATATCTGATCAGAGCTGTGATCAGAAAAGGCTTTCTGTATTCTTGGCTGAAAATTTGGGAACACACTTGCTGAGTACTGAGAAGTCTGAAAACGGTTAAACGTTTTAGTTATATTTAAAAACTAACTGGATAATCAAGTAAAAATATTTTATTACTGCAATTATTTTGGACTTATTTGCTCAGTAAAAACGTTAATGGAGTTTAGCACCACATTTTTCTATGTATGATCATTTAGAATTTGCAAAGGTCTTAGATGCTCCTACATAGTGGAAAACATCCAGACTTTTTCAGCTTTTTCCAGCTTAGATTCTAGGTATGGGAGAAATGCCATTAAAACTAAAAGATTAATATTTCTAGCTTTTATTCTCTGACTCATCATTACATGAAAATTATTCTGAAAAATAAGTTGCTCCAACCAGGATCAATGCTGACTGTATTACATGACTGGATTTCCTTAATGTTACATCTTTTTTAATTTATTTTGCTGCTATTTTGTTTTTATTAAATCAATCGAATCAACTGAGTTTGAGATGCAGTAAAAGTTTCATATTTTGTGTGTAAAATGTGTTAAAGTAATTATTAACTTGCATGTATAAAGTCTAAGAAAATACCTAAAATAAAGGAAAATATGTCATTTTTTTAAAATATGCAAGTAAAAAAAGGTGTGAATGTACATGAAAAAATTCCAATATAAAATGCAAAAAAAAAAAAGCAATGTACAAAACCTTCCCTGCAGTCTGAATAAACAAAGGAAATTTTGATTGAGAAAATCTCTAAGAAGAACTAAGGGTCTGAGATGCTACCAAAAATTCTTTACCAGCTCTGATACTTGCCATAGGGGGGACTTCTTAGCATATTTCTGAACCTCTGCTTGGAACTTTTCCCTTTTAATGTTTTTTGCATCTATTTACTTGGTAGTTGTTTTCCTTTTTTTCTTTGAAAATATTAGAATAACAGGCTAATCCAAGTTCAGAATGAAATAAATGTCTCACCTTTAAAAACCTTGTTTTTAAAAACAGATTTCCTTACTTTGATGTTTACAGAAGCTACATTGTTAATGGTAATGGGGGAAAATGCTGCAGAAATTCTGCAGCATTTTTATAACTAAAACATTTAACTTTTAAAAAATCATTATGGGAGCATTCCTCTGACAAAAGAATAGAAGAAAGAATAGATTTAAATAGAACATACTCACACACAGGCATTTAGCTCTCATTGATATTTGGGAAATGTTTTTTTCTTGAGAAAAAATATGAGCAGAAGAGAGTAAAAATAGTCACAATAGTATGACTTAGCTAGAGAGATTCTTGATCTTATTCTGAGGAGATCTTCCAGGATTTCTATTAACATGAGACCAGATACTCATGCAATATTAATGGAAGTCTCTCCTCCAAGGATACCTCACATATATTTCTTTAGGTATTCAAATTCCCCATCTTTTTTCTTTTCTCATTTTCCCTGGCATCAAATATTTGTCAGATATCCAACATATAAGCCTTTTATTTGGCTTGCTGACTGTTCAAACAGCTTTGAAGAATTTCAGAGCAAGAGTCATGCCTCCCCCTCACCTCTGCGTACACATAACACCTTGCCCTTCAAAAATTCTCTGAATCTTTGGAGCAATTTACATTGGAGACTTTCCCGGAACACCCTTAACCCTGCTGTCACTCAGTTACTGTTCCATATTTGACAATAGCCTCACACATCGCAGCCTTATTTCATTTCGGCCACTGCTTTATTTCTCAATCCCTTCTGTGTAAACAGAACACATGCGGGGGAGTGCGCACACATGGTCAGCCATGCTCTGTTTATAACAGTGGGGGGAGATGCATGCCGGTGGTTTGAGCACTGTAAACATGTCTCAAACAGATGTCACCTATTGCAAAGTGTAGGTGATCTCTTTCTACTGGAGCCAAGTTCAACACCCTATGCATAAAAACGCATTGAAGAAAAAAAAAACGTTCAGCATTGGCTTTTGCATCAGTAGTCTGGAGCAAATATCATTGAATTAAGAACTGTGACTAGCAGAGCAAATAATTGAGTTAGCCTGGACAGTCAGCTTTCATCTACACTCATTAGCTCACCATTAATTCTTAGGCCCGACTGACATGTCTCCCTTTCCATTTTATCCATTTGCAATTTCCTCCTTTCCCCTTCTTGTGTTTGCATCATCTTCTCTTGTTTCCTTTGTACAGAGAGAGAGAGAGAGAGAGAGAGAGAGAGAGAGAGAGAGAGAGAGAGAGAGAGAGAGAAAGAAGCATTATTGACTGCACAGAATGATTACTTGTAAGCCTGGGCTGTGCTAGACTGCATCCTGGTTTCAAGTCAGCAACTCACTGTAAGCAAATGGTAGTGACAGAGAAATGGAGCTGTAGTCAAGAAACACAGTGTTTAGCAGGCTAGATTAAATCAAAAGAAAAACAGGCAGACAAGTCTTCTTCTGGTTTTGCTGGATGTTTGTCTGGGTTAGAAGGCTGCATTATGGGGATATGACATTTGTTTGACTTGTAAAACTAATAGGGTGTTTTCTTCCCCATTCAAATGTGTGAAACACAAGTAAAAACAATACCTGCTCTATGCTGTGACATGTATTTGCATTGTTTTTACATAGGCAAACAGAGAATGCATGTAGGCTTTGTGTGAACATGAATAATTCAAAAACTATGCAGCAAACTCAGACAGAGCCGTTGGAGCATAGGGAATTCCAATCTGAAATATTGTATTAAATTTGTTGTACAATTTTTATTGATTCACAACACATCTTACCGAGGGTCACTTTGTTGTTTTAATAAAGGGTAAAAAGCATTTACAGCATGGAAGGCTTTTCTCAGAAGATTTTCTGACATATTAACTTTGGTAAGAAATAGAGTTTATTGTCTTCATCATTGATTGGCTACTGTTTCCGCTATGTGAGTAAAAGGCGAAAAAAAACCCACATTCCCAAGACTTCTTATTCCCAAGACTTCTTATTGCTTAACATTTAACACAACTGTCTTTTTACTATTTAATGTATTTATTACCAACAATCTCAACTCAACTTTAATTGTAATCATGGACTGTTTTTCAAACACGGATTGACCTGGAAACAATTGTCATTTAGCTCCCCACTGGCAAAAAGTCCATACCCCGACCCTGCTATGTTTTTGGTGAGATGACACCATCACGCTGGGTTAGCGTTGATGCTGTCACCATTGCAGAAGAAATCCCGAAACAAAGCCAGGGATTAGCAAGTGTGCCTTATTGTTTTGTTCTTTTATTTGTCGTAGTCTCTCTCACCAGTGCTGTGCCATGTTTGTCAAAATGTGAACAGAGTTGTTTTGGCATAATTTTAAAAGCAGACAGGGTGTCAGAGTCATGGACTAAAACTGGTAGCTGGTTCCATGGGAAAGGAGCCTGATAACCAAAAGATCTGCCTCCCATTCTACTTTTAGAAATTATAGGAACCACAAGTAAACCTCGAGATTGAGAGCAAAGAGCTCTGTTAGGAATTTAAGAAACAATCAGATCTCTGATATAAGATAGTCTTGCTTATGTGAGAAGGAGAATTTTAAATTCTATTTAACAGGAAGAAAATGATGGGAAGCTAAAATCACTATAATTAAAAATGATGTAATATATATCCTATTTGTGTATTACAATGGCACAGTCAAAGTATTCAGAAAGATTCTGACTATTTTTCTATTAATATTTGCAGCTGCAACGTCAGCCAAAGGTGATTCTATAAGTTAATGACTTAGGGGGGCTGAATATAAATGCATGCCTGCAATTTAGATTTTTATTTACAGAGAAAGAACGAGAAAGCATGTAGCATGTGGTTTCAATGTGGCAAAATGTAAGGTATACTGATATTTTTGCAGGAAAAAGTAATGTATGATAAAAACTGTTTTATTATTTTAATTTAATCTTGGTTTTATTCAGTCAATAATGAGCTGAGGAAATGCATTTACTTCCTTTGGCATTGTGGGTAGTGTAGTCGCACACAGTATTTGAATTAGGGTATGTCTAATCTGTAAGCTCCCTGTAGGGGTACTAAAGGGATTGGATATGCTCTCCTAATGCTATTAGTGCTGCAACAGGGGATTACTCTGCTAAGGAAAAGTTAAGAATAGTGTGAAGAGGGGAAAAAATCATTGCATTAGTGTATCTGGCTGTGACAAAGATTTGCATGTTTATGCACCCCTTTTAGAAAATACAGAAAGTTAAAAAACAGGTTCATTTAAAGCAATGCACATCAAGAAAAGTAAAAAACAAAACAAAAAAACAACAATTTCTTTTCTTTTATACAATACAGTATATGATTTTTTTTTTCAATTTATTTTGGCTCTTACAACTTGCCTGTTATCTATTTTAAATAACCCCTTTAAGCTGCCCATTACCTCTTAGAAATACTTTTACAGCTCAATTAAAAAAAATACAGTTTGTAAAAATAAAATTTCTAAGGTTGGAAAACTAATAAAAAAAGCAGAAGTGTCAACTGAAAATCCCAACATTTGGGGTGTTTTTTATTTTAACTTGATTGAAAAAGCATTATTTTATCAAGCAGAGTTATTCTAATTTTAAACATAAAATAAGAAAGTCATTTTTATTTTATGTAGGTGCTGCTTTACAATGCTTACATTTTAAAATGTATACTGGAGCAGAGCTGACATACACTACAGCATAAAGCCCCCAGTTTGTCTATCTATCACCTGCTTTACCTATTTATTATTTGTAAAGAAAAAGACAAGATGAAGGAACTTTATTCAAGAGTCTGAGAACTGAACTCTTGGAGTTGTTTACTAAAAGGATAATTGAAACTTTCCATTTTCTGGCCCATTTTCTGGCCATATAGATGTGAGGTTTAGATCATGAAGAGAAAAATGAAATCCCACAGATAGCTTGCTGAAAAAAACAACCTCTGGGAAATGTCTGAGCACAACCAGAGCACCAACATCAAGAGTTCAGTTAGGAAAACAGGGACTGCTTCTCCACTATAAAAAAGATTCAGTCAACATGGGTTCAGAATCTGATCAGGATGCCTCTTTAGTACTTCCCTTTGCAAGTTTTCCAAGAGGTTTCAGTGAGAGCAGATCCACTGTAAGCCAAGTTTTAAGTATATTTTAAACTGAAAAGAAAAGAAACAGGGCAAAGATAAATACAGAACGTAAATTATCTCTAAATGTTTTTTAACTCATACAGGATTTTCCTCAGATAATCAAACTGTAAGACCACTACCCCAGGGTAAAAAACTATGCCTTAATTTACCATTAATTTCAATCTCTCTTCGAGCATTACTTTGTCATGACCTCCAGATGACTAAGGCTAAAGGGTTCCTGTCTTTGAACCTGGCAGGATAAGCTGTAAAATCAAGACCTATTATAATGATGTACTACTGCCAAGGTTGGACTGAATAAGACACATACTTGAAACTTCTTTAAAGTTCCTGAGGTATATTGGTAAAATAAGGACGCCCACTGTTTATCTCCCATTAAAGATGGTCAAACATGGTGAAAAATTAAAAAAGGGAGAGGCTTTAATGCTTCTAAACAGCTAATACTGTTTTTTGTCATAAATCCTTTTGGTTTTAACGTACAAATAAAAGATTTAACAAACGAGGGCACAATTATAAATCACTCAGGTCACAGATATGATGTTGCTCTGCCCCTCATGGCTGGTATCCTTGGAAACTAGAGAGCCATGCCTTTCCAACAACCTACTATGCATCCCTTCTGCATGTTTCCAGGTGTTGCAATTTCCTTGTGTAATAATGTTTACACAGCAGTAGTCACTTTTATGGCCTCCATTAGCTTCATTAACTGCTTCAAACACATTTAATGATATACAGCAAATACCATGACCAATGGCTCTGACATAGACATAAGGAGCCTTACAAAAGAAATAAGTACTTTTATTTAGCTAAATTTTCTTTTATGAGGCTAAAGCACATTAGCCACAGTTATGGCATTGTTCCAAAATAACATCTCCACCTGGTACAATGGCAAGCTAAAGCTATTGTGGAGAAAACCTGCTTTAATTGATTCAGTTCTCATTTCTGAATTTTCTGTAAAGGTGACATCTCAAATGTCTCCAAGGTTTTCAGAGTTTTTTTACTGTTCATAAAGAAAAGCCTTTTGAAAGGTTAAAAAGAAAGTTTTTTTCTTTAAAAAAATACATCTGACATTGAAACAGCTGTGACAGAGGTTCTACTGGAAAAAAGCAACAAAAAACACCTCTATCTCTTGCCTTTACAATAATAAGAAAACTGATCATCATGGAGCTGTTCTTATTCTATTTCCGTTGCACATTTTCAGGTGGAAACCCTCAGGACTAGTGCAGATAAACCATTGTTTTTGTGGGGGACAAACAGTGTTTTGCCTGGGTAGATTGAATCTATGACAATGTTTTTGAACATCTTCTGAACTTGTCAGTGTGAACAAGTTCAGATTAGGTACATGGCATTCCAAAATATCTCATGCTGTCCTTACCACAATCTCTGCAGTGCTTCTCCCATTCCACGTTGTTATGCTTTGAAATTCATGAGACAGAAAAGCTTTTGTTGTGTTCAACAGTTGGGAGATTTTTACAACCAACGAGAGGTTATAGGAAATTTGAATGTCCAGGAACCTTATGAGGTCTACAAACATCCTGTATATGCACTTCCTGTATATCTGCAGAAAAGCATTCTCAGTTTTCCTGGACCTCCTATAATTCATTATGAACTCCTTGGTCCTGCTGGTGTCCAGGAGTAGTTATTCTGAACAACATACCCATCTAGTATGTCCTGGGTCTTGTCATTGTTGAATATAAGACCGCCCATAGTGGTCTTGGCTGCAAACTTTACAATAATGTCGGATGGATGGTTGGATCTTTCAGTTGTGCATTAGGTATTAAACTGCAGGGCGCTATGCATACAGTAAATGATACAGTCATCTTCCCTTTGACTAAGAGTTCTTGTCTGTCCAATGATGACATGGGTTTCAACAGACGATATCCATCTGAGAAAAAAATGTATCCAGGATGTTCCCTACAACTAAGTTTAACTGAAAAAATATGAAGGGTGGCATAGGAGGTTTACAAAACTTTTTTTCATCCCAATTTTGGATATCCTTTATTAAAAAGTATCTTCACCATACAGAGCAACACTTCCACTAACCAACAGGAAACACTCATTAAGTATATCCAAACATATAATTAAAGAGCAGAACAAAAATGTTTGAAAAAAAAGTTTGGCAATCAATTTTTAGTAAACTGCTTACTGTGTTTGTATTTTGCCCCCATGACATCTTTCATAAAAAATTATTAGTTTAAGTCTAAATAAGATTGGTATATATTGTGAGGTTTGCTTTTACAGGTCTCAATCATTTTGAAACTCTTTCTAAGAACTTTTAGGTGCAGAAAATATCGTTAAGTTTTGGTGTTTTGTTTCTTTCTCTCCAACTTTAAATTCTATACTCCTTGAACTAGAGAGCTTTCAGTTTTTACAGAGGTTATAATCAATGTGGTGGTTATGAGGCTTGGTTTTTGATGCATTGAATTGAATTTGTTGCATTAGATTTGAAATGTAAAAACAATTGAAAGAAAAAATAAATTATTTTTCTTTTGTTGTATGTATGGCTTGGACGAAGCTACATAACCATGGAAACTCATTCCACGAAGCTCTCCATCCTCTGTTTAAATACCTTTTGTGATATAGCACATTTTATGCTAATTCCAATTTAGGTTAAATTCTTTATGTTTTCACTTAAATCAAGACAAATGCAAAGTGCATTCTTTACCAACATTTGCGCCAGTTGTATGAGTAACAGGTATTGTTCAAGAATACCAAGGCAAAATTAACAATTAAAAAAAATAAAATCAAACTTTACTCTACTATACATCTGCATACACAAGATTTATAATCACACACAGAGATGTAAAACATTAAAATATCAAAGTACTTAAGTTTTAATCTTTGTATAATATCATAAAATCCACAGAGCATGAGGGAAAAGTTAAAGAGATATTTGAAACACCACAACTTGTATGTTTGGCAAGAATACGGAACACAAAAAACAGAAAAGCAATATCGTTAGATTCCTTCAAAAATGTTTTGTTTTATAAGGCTTTCTCCTTATTGGCCCTATAATGTTTCACAGCTGGTGTATTGAAAGACTTGGCTTTGTGACCCTTGGAAAGGTTCAGCCAATCTCCCACCACAATCTGGATCTCTAAATAGCCAATGAAACACAGACATACAAATCGATTTTCAAAATTGGGAGATATGCATTATGAAGAAGTATGTGATCATACAAAAAATATTATTATATGATTGATATCAGAAGAAGTACATTAGAAGAGCTAGTTTAATCAAGAAACATTACATTTCGCATGTTACACAATGTTTAAAACCACTTGAATGGTGGCATCAATTGGAGCCGTTTAAAACAGACAAAACAGTTATTGTGTCCGCTATTTTGATACATTTTGATAGAAATTGCTCTTTTACCAAGACTAAATTGTAAACAGATGGTTACACTGCTTGGGTCCAGCTCTGCAAGCTACAATGCAACTTATTTTCTTGTCCCACTGGCTGTGTAGAGGCTCCAGCTACACATGGGGTGACCAGATGCCCGATGTGGGGAATTTGTGATACATTTTTCACTTTTGTCCTGGTGTCCCAAATATCAAACACTGTCCTACATTTGACTGGGTTAAAACAATGAAAAATCAAAAGAATTATTAAACAGGTGTTTTTCTTAAATGTAAATAAAGCAGAGTTTCAGTCACATTCACAGAGCTGCACTGGCTTTAACTCAATATATAAATGCAGCACCCCACATCATTGCCAGCCTCCTAATGATGCTCTTAAAATAAAAAATAACAGGTAAAGGACTTTGATATTTGCAAAGCAAAATTAATGGTAGGTGCTTTTTTTGACCCTCTGACCTTAATTCTGGATTCTGCTTTGGAGTTTTCTCTGTCATGTGATCACCTGGTTCTGACCTCAGCTCTGATTCTGGACCTCGGATTGGATTAATCTCAGTCATCTGTCTTCCTGGTTCTGACCCCTTTTCTGCCCCCAACTAGGTTATAGGATAACGTTCTGGATTCCCTGCAGCCCTCTGGTTTCCCGTTTCCGACCCCTACTCTGGGCTTTCCTCCTACACACTCTGAGGTCAGTCATTTATTTCACCAGATAAACATTCTGACACTCACCTTTATGTCTCCCTCCAGAAGAGCCTTGGCTGACTTCTGCTGCCATCCCTGTCCCAAAAGTCCTTTAAATAAATTGTTAAATCAGATCTCTGTTGTCTCGTTGAATCCTGGGTCCTCAAATTAGTTCACCTGTTCGTAAAACTTTCAGTTTGGGAATTAGACTAAACTTTTAATTCAGCAACCCAACTTTGTTCAAGCTCCAACCAATGCTTTTAAAAATAAGGATGATGACTGAAAGAAGATATAAGTATGGAAAACAGGGGTCTGGTATCATGTATGACAGCATAAGTGTGACAAATGAGTTATACATAAGGTGAGAACCTGGAAGTCTGCTTAGGATGCTTTGCAGCTTCCTCTTTTTAGAGTAGTTCTGGGTATATACCATTGTGAGAAGACCCCAGGTGAGGCGCAAAATCTACTTTATGACCCCTTAGAGCCAACTAGGATCGCTCAAATTGAAGTGCATAGTGATTAGTAATAGATTAAATTAATGGGTACAATTAATTTTACAATTTAGAAGTCAAAGTTTTTTTCCTGGCATTGCTAAACTTTTATATAGTATATTGCTTTACATTGTCAGAACTGGTTACATATTTCAGTTGCTGATTTTTGCATTCATTTTATTACTTAACTTTTAAGATTATAATCAGAATTCTTGAAAATGACAATCAAAATTTTTGAGAATGTTTTCTTTTTGTCCAGTAACCCCAATGCTTGTCTGTAAATTAACTATCTGTCTATTGGTCTGTATGGCTGTATATAGTTTTTCTAAGGTTGAATCACCACAAAATGCCCATAGAAAGATTATTTAAAATTTGTGCTATTATCAGGTAACATTTCAAAGTCTGCTAATGCAATAACATTTCAAATGAATGATTTGAAACATTTATATATGTTTATAGCTTTGGTCATGTGTCTACAAAAGAATACTTTTTTGCATAAACATATGGCAGTTCATCTGTACAAAACTGCACATCTTTGAAGGTTTAAATTTTTTAATGATCTCATGGATACATTATAATTCTAATTAAATCATGTTTTTGTACCCTGTAATCCGTATTTCATGTTTCTCAAGATCCTACATTATGTGTTCTCAAGTTCAACACTCTGTTCAATATTCATTACTTCTTCATGTCTTTCTCCCAGTGTATCACACGTTTACACATCTTTCTGCAAGCTATGATGAGTCTAGAGATCCAGCTTATGAATATTTACCAACAGCCAGTCACCAAGGGAAATCTGCAGAGATTTGTTCACTTCCACTTTGTTTGGAATGTATTGCAACCACATTTCAGTTGAATGTATGTGTGTATGTTTTGTTTTTAGCACTGTGATCTTTGAGGTAGCCTCGGGTGTTAGGATAAAGCTCTTGAGAAACACTGATGTTATTAGGAACGTCAAGACTTCCCACATGTTTTACACTATCCACATGCAAAGTGTTTTAGACATGTGTTTTGTCATTAGTATCACAGTATCTAATGGCTTTACCTGCAGACCACATTTACTTTTGTGAGACACTAACGAGTAACATTTCTATTATTATGTTTTGAGTATTAGAGTTTAATTACCAAATAACCAGCGCAAACAGTCAAGGGAAAAATTGCAAATCCTTTAAAATGTCAATTTCAAGGCATGAATTCAAGTAATATTCAAGGTAAGTTGGTTATCAGGCATATAAATATTTTCCTTTTGATAATCTTTAATCATTTGTGTAGCGCCCCTTTGCCTACATTACTGGCAAGACATCCAAAACCATGTAAAATAACCAAATATGGGGCGCCCTG
>JAUZNJ010035135.1:0-12396 GCA_034780135.1 Jordanella pulchra
ATATTTAAACCTACATTATAAAAATGTCTTTGCTTGTGTGTTCCTTCCTCAGGCTGCCGGATTGGAAAGGGGGAGGGCTTTGCTGATATGGAGTGGGCCATGATGGCTTCGATGGGAGCTGTGAATGAATCCACTGTGGTCGTCACTGTTGTCCATGACTGCCAGGTCAGCTTTTAGGAAGTTCTAACTGCTTCATTGAAGATTTTAGTATTGTCATTTCATAAGATAATAGAACCGGTGTGTATCTGTTTCAGGTGGTAGACATTCCAGAGGAGCTCATGGGGAGTCATGACCTAACAGTCGATTACATCCTCACCCCAACCAGAGTCATTAAAACTGAATGCAAGCTGCCCAAACCACAGGGAATCATCTGGACTAAGGTGAAAGCAAATGTTATTTATTTATCCCTTATGGTGCCAGTGAGTGATTACATATCAGTTTATTCTTAGCAGGCCAGTAACATTTTTATTTTCTCTCTAATAAATTTTGTTCAAAGATGACTTTTTTTTATTTTTACAACCCTCAGGAGCAGGGTGGGACACAAGTTTCCTCTTAGGGGCACAGAAAAAACTAGTTCACTATTTCATATAATAAATGAGCCAAAGTGCCCAAAGATAGAAAATGTAATGAGTTGAAGCAACCAATCAGTTACAGTTTCCAATTTAAAGTTTGATTCAGTATAATCTCTGCAGGGACCATAAAAGGAGTCAGGGCTAATTCTATGGAAGCATTAGAACCGCTCATGTAGGATGGAGTTCTTTGTTGTTCTTTACAGGTTTTATTTAGAACTCTAAGACATAAATTACTTATGTGATTATTTCTTCATATTGTTTTGACAGTATCTTATCCCATCCATGTCGGCTTGTAGCACACAATGCTGCATTTCTAGAATGTCACTTCTGTCCTCTGAAATGGACGTAATATTTGGCTTTGCTCCAAACCCACAATGAAAACGGTTCCTTTTTGACTCTACTGGGAGCTCGGTGTTAGTTTAGCTTTGACAGTAGATCCAGAGAAGCCTCTGACTGAAGACCTTCTGTTGTTGTTCAACAGTCAGATAAAGAAGATGCATACGTTTGTATTTTATGTTCTTCATTTTATAAAGAATGCTTGAGCATAAGTCCAACATCTTCACTGTCTGTTAACTGTTTTAGTGCAGCAGCCTTTCTCTGAGGATGTTTCCCTGCCCAACACATATTGGGTTTTTAAAACATTAAAGTATTTCTCTTATCTTTACTTATTAAACAAGTAGATCTTAAAAATGTTCTTGCATTTTTTTATTAACCAGAAATGTACATAAAATAGATGGTTTCTGTTTGTGAATCACATGCTTGTTTATTATTCTTAGAGTAGAGATGAATCCTGCTGGCTTTCTTTCATTATATAGAGTCACCTGTTCTTTTTTTTTTTTTGGTGTTTTAATTTTCTTAAATTCACTCTATAGACTGTTCTTTATATCGGTGGTCTGCAACCTGTAGCTCAGGAGCTGCAAGTGGCTCTTTGAATCCTCTACAATGACTCTTAAAAGTGGCTGAAATGATAAAGAACCAATTAATTGTTTTGAATGTGATATATTAACAAATACCAATCTTAGAAGCTTTTGCAGATTTGTATAAATAACATTTAAATAGATTTTTCACAACAGGAGTTAATCGATACTCTTTGTCATTAGCTTTAAAACTGTTTATTTACTTTACACAATATATCCTACAGAAAAAGATCCATGCTTCCTATTTATAAAATGTTTATGTTTTGTCCTTTTTTAACCCTTTCATGTCTTAAAATATTCAAAAGAAAAGTTTAAAAACTAGAGTTGCTCTTTGTAATTTTATTAGAATTCTTCTGTTTCCTTCTTGTGTTTCAATGTATAAAGTTTTTCAAAGACAAAAATATCACGCTGATGATTTAGAGGACTCAAAAGCTCACATCACACACTTGTTAAAGGATTGAAAAATAAAAATAAACTTTTTTTATATATAAAATGGCAACAGATCTCATAGTACAGATAACAAAAATGTTAATTCTAAATTGTGTTTTGACTAAAGGTCGTGTTGTATTTGAGGCTCTTGAGGTTGAGGTTGGATTCCCTACTTTACTAGTTGAGGTCACACTGCCCCCTAGTGGCCCGAACTTACATACCCGTCTTGTTATCATTTAGAAATCACTGTTTTTTCCTGTTTTTTATTTGATATTTTATAATAACAAATGAAAAATTTAATAATAATTATTAGCAAAATACTTTGCTAATAACAATTAGCAAAGGTTTCAGTGTAGCTCCTGCTAAGTCCAGCTATTGTATCAAAGTATCCTCTTTGCATCATGTCCAAATCTCACTTTCTTTCCTGTCTTTTTATGACACGGTCTGGTTTAAATCCTCCTCCTGATTTATTGATATTGGCTGGCAGAGAATGTGAATTTCTCCTTGATAAATTTTTTATCAGCCGAGATGAGAAAATCATTCTTGTCTTCTGGACATGTAGTGTATAAGTTCTGGGTTTCTCCAGACACATGCAAGTAAACAAGGCCCAGTGACCTCCCAGTCAGGAAGGCCAAGTCTGATCATCAAAGGCGGCTCTGCCCAGCCAGCTTGGCTCTGCAGGGTTCAGGAGGAACAGCGGGTCAAACAGGCCAGTGTGAGAAACAATAGGCTTGTATCCTATAAATGACTGGTCAGCATCAAAGGCTGCCAGGACACTTGAAGACCTAACAAATCAAGACGGCAGAGGTTATTTTTAACCTTGTGGGAAGTGAAATATCCTGCTGCTGTAAAGATATTTATTAACAGTGGGCAGTATGAGCTAAAACCGGTTCTTTTGTCTTTAGTTGGATGCAGAAAAGCTGGAGAAAATTCCCATCCTGAAGAAGCTACGCGCTCTGGAGGAACAGGCTGGGAAGGATGTGACTCTGGGAACACAGTCGCATACCGCAGAGCCTGGTCTGCAGACTAATCTACCAAAAAGACAACCAAGACGGAGGCCAAGGAGGAATACACAACAGGATACCGAGGGAGAAACCAGCCAGGAATCCAGGCGGGAGAGAGAAGGAGAGGTTGAGCAGAAAGCCAGACAGCAGCCAGCCAGAGTCAGGAAAGAGAGCAGGGGAAGTGGCAAAGGAGATGAAGAGGGAGAAGCTGGTAAAACGGTGAAAGGCAGGAGGAGGATGAAAGAGCAAGGCCCGGAGGAAGGTGGAGGTGAAGCAGTGAGCCAAAGGAAGCTCCCTCAAAGTGTCACCACTGTTTACCTGGGAGGAATCCCGGCCGGCCTGCGCGTCAGCGAGCTGAAAGTGGCCCTCAGGGAGAGGAAGGCTGCTCCGCTGAGGCTCACCTGGCAGGGAGCTCAGCACAGAGCCTTCCTGGACTACAGCGATCCTCAGGTGGCAGACCAGGCCCTGGAGGCGCTGCAGGGTCTCTGTCTGAACGGTCACAGCCTGCAGGCCGAGCCTGCCAAGAGCCAGCGAGGACACAAGAGGTCCGGACAGAGACAAAAACCTTCAGTGGCTGCGGAGTCAAAAACGCCCCCGACAGATCGTAAAGGCGACCCCACCAAGGAGGCTGAGCACTAACAGCAACAGGCAGCGCAACATTGAAATGATCTTTATATTAATGCACGTTTAATCCCCTTAGAAGTGTTCAGCTGTTTCATTTGTAGCGTTTCAAATGGAATCGATGACTTTAAGTCAATGTTCTTAGTTGTATTCAAGCAAAAAAAAAAAAAGACTTGAAGGTGTTAAGAAAGGAAACTTGGTGTCAGTGTTAAACATTACCTGAAAAACATTTCTTGTAACATTTTGGGGGAAGAATAACATTAAGAAATGTCCAGATGTGCCTTGGTCTGTTGACTGGCCCAACTTCATCAGCTTTATAATAATTTCCATAGTCGATTTAAAATGATATTAAAAAAAAGTGTGCAAGGGCACCACCATCTGGTAGGGTAGGTTAAACAATATAATGCTACTGGGCACATTAGCCCTGACTAACATTAAAAAAATGTTATAACACTAGCATAGAGGTTACATCTTAAGTTTATTTCATTTTTGACCAGTTTTTATTGTTTCTGTATTTTTGTTTCTGTTTATTTTCCACAAAATTAAAAAAAATGATAATATTTTATATTTTAATATTCAATCGCAAACCACCCCCACAGTGTGTGTTCTTCTGGGCCAACTTGAAAAGTCCAACGGTTTGTTTTATTTTTTTGTCTTAGCTACAATTAGCTAACATTGAGTTAGAATAGTCCTAATTTGGCTGTATTTATTTTTGACTCATTTGTGTGATTTAACCCGCAAAATCCAGGTGTTATAGTCAGAGTTTAAGGTCATGTTTTGTGTAAATCACATTTAGGCAGGATTTACTTCTTTTACATATTTGTTTTGGATATTTTTAAAACTTGTATCTTTTTTTTACTGTGACTTAAACGATCCTCTCTGTTTAAACTGTTTAACTCTATTAAAGCATTTAGTCACATCTAGTCAGTATTTGTGTGTCCTCCCCCCCCCCCCCCTCCAAAATAGCCTAAACAATTGCAAAACACTGGTTTGATTGCGATATATTTTAAAGTGATGGGTTTATTCTCTTAAGGCGCATTTAACAATTTTCCAAGAACTAAAATAAGATTTTTTTTCACTCCGTTTTCACATAAAGAGCGACATATATCATTTGTCTATATATGACATTAAGGAAATCGTTTTCCTTTAATAAATTGAATTTTGACTGTAAGAATATGCCAGACTTCAGCAGTGAGACAAATCTAAAGAATATTCACTACCTTTGCGATTTTTTTTCCACTGCTGCAGTTTTGAAAGTTCCTGAAAGTCTTTCTCAGAGGATATTCATATGAAATTCAATCACGCAGTCCACTTATGCTGATTGGTATATGATGCATTGTAGTTGTGTTTTTGTTATACAGTTCTCTGTATTACCTGACAAATGATCTCTTCGGTGTCGGTTCTGTTTCCACTGAAGCCTAGCTCCTCTGAGACACCAGCCCACGGTGCATCTGTCTGCACGGAGCGGGGCCCGGGCTTTTTCTGGAGCTGTCATCCAGGCCTGGCCTGGGAACAGCTGTGCAGCTCCATCCCTCTTTCCCGAGCCTCAGCAGAGTCGTGAACCCCAACAAATGTCATCAGTTAGTTAAAGTGCCGTTGCCCTGCACAGACTGCGCTCAGTGATATTTTACTCGGGTTCAGTCATTGGTCATGTGAGATATCAGCTAAATAGTGCATTGCTCGCCTGGACACCAGCACCGACATCCCACGGATTAAGATTTAGTAACACCACCCTGTGGCTCTAGTTTACAAGACTTGTTAGTCGGAGCGGACCGCGCGGCCGTTTGGCATCAAAAGATTCTCTTAAAACAAACAAAAAATTTAAAATCCTCCTTGCTGTTCATTCGCAGCAACCATTAACAATAAAAGTGTAAAACAGTGTTATAATTTTCTTAAATTTTGTTTTATGGTTTTGGGTTAACTTTGAAGCATCGAGAACATTCACCATTTGCGTTGATTTCAATTGCACCGTTTCAGATTTTGTTTTGAAAAAACAAAACTTGTTTAGAAAGAGAAGTTATCTTGTAGAAAGTATATATAAGTACCTATATTTAATATTTTCCATGTTAAAAAAATGTAGAAACCGCATTAATTATTGTAGAGAAACTCCAGAAACGAGTTTTTATATTAGGCTGGTGCCTCTTCTATTAGGCTTCAACTACAACTGAACACAATGGCAAAGCACCTTAATATGCGCAGGATCTGAGTCATTTTATTTATTTAGAAAATCCTGGAGGAAGAATCGAGGTTTTCGTAAATTTACTCATATCTTTTATGTAAAATGCAAGATAAGCTCTCATTTTCAAGATTTAGTAAGTCAGACTGCCCCTTAAATCGGGTGGTTTTATTTTCATAAAAAATCATGAAACTCACTAGGAGAAACCCTCGCTGTTTTTCCTGATAAAAGCCTATCTACACCAAGTGATGGAAGTAATAGTCCACATACATTTGACACAAACGACACAGTGCTTACAGTATATCCTTAATGTTTTGGGTTTTTTTTAAACAACACACATCTTGACAAATATTGCCAATAAAGCACTGAACGCCTTGGCCAATTTGCCTGAAATTGAAAATACAGGCCTAAAGAATAAATAAAAAAAGTTGCGCTTATAGGCTATTCAAAAAGTGCCATTTTTTTACACAGTATACAGTATGGACGTACAGTATATAGGCCTATGTAATGTCCATAATTATTGAAACAGAATTCAACGCTGGGTGTTTTGTTCCAGCTAATCTGTCAACGAAATAAGAATTAGAAATAATACAAAAAAAAAAACAAAAAAACTTAAACGGAGAAAATGAAGGTGTGCATATTTTACAAAATGGTTAAACATGTGAGAAGTGAAAGGTCATCCGCTCTGCAGGACTTAGTACCAAACAGCAACAGTTTTTTTCTTGTTGTTTTTTTTTTTGGTGTCTTTTGCCACTTTGAAAGTTTAAAAGTTTGTTTCTTTATATATTATTATTATTATTTATTATTGTGTGGCTTCAGTCATCTGATCTCCAACAAGCCAGGAAAGTAGTCCGGTCTACATGGAGGCAAGAAGCTCTCCCTTTGGTTTAAAATAAAAAAATAAGTCTCTCAGTGGTGTTTTTATTATAATTATTATTCTCAGTTCCCTTGCTGCTGCCAGCATGGCTCCAGTCCGGGTTGACTCACACACACAAACCGTCCTTAGGAACTGCAGCTCGTCCCCGCAGGGATCACATCACGCACGGCTTGATGTCCTGGTAGGAGACCTGCTGGTGGTGGTAGTAAGAGCTGTTTCCCGGTGAGTGCATGGCGGAGGAGGTCATAGCGTTAAAGGAGAACACGAACTCCTTCCTGTCGCACATGCTGGGAGACTGGGAATGGTACCGAGGAATACCTGCGAAGAGAAGATGGTGAACATTATAACAACAAAAGAAAAACAAAAATCATAAATGTAAAAACGACACAACTTAAAGATTAAATCTTAAAGATTTCATTAATTTCTAAATATTTCATTTCGAAATTTGAAAAAGTTTGCAAAAATGCAAATCAATATCACTTTATTAGCCCAGAATAATTAAACTCCAGATTGAATTTCAGGCTTTGTGTCTAAATAATTGAATACAAACACACGTCATATGAAAATAAAAATTATGTTTTCTATAAAATAGCTATACATAATCAAAAAAGTACCAGAAAGGTGTCTTCTTTTTTAATATTATAGTTGTTTTTTTTTTTAAACCACAGTAGTCTTAAGCAGAGGCGGGCTCATGGGCTAATTGACAGCGGCCCTCTTGCACGCCAGTCCCGGAGGACTGGGAGCCTCGGGGCAAAGCTGGCTGGACCTCATTGCGCCTGTTTTTTGTTTTTTCTTTTTTATAGCGCAGCGATTTGCACGCATCTTTAAATCCTCCATGGTCGCATTTTTCTTGATCACTCAAAAGAAAGTAAATATCTGGTGTCATTTAAGCTGTATTTAATCAGGAACTTGAATGTAGGTGTGTGTTAATTTTAGAAGGATGAAATGGGTGGAAATTTGTCCTGATGGCCTTAATTTAACCTCCTCCGTAATAAAGAAGCAGATAATGCTGCTACTTTGAGGGCAAACTAAAAGGACTGTGCGTATTTGGCACTCAAAAATTAACGAACGTTAGATTTTAATTTAGCCTATTTTATGTTAATCGGATTGTATTTTCTTTTCCTATAAAAGACGGTCATTTTGCTATGTGACTTGCAGCATTATCACAGAATATGGTACAGCTTTGTGTCGCTGTAAATATTACTTTAAATGCAGCCTACCTTGTAAATCTGTGGTGCTGTGTCCGTTCTGGTGCAGGTACGATTGGTCCAGTGAGTGTGTGGGCAAGCTCGGCTGCAGACTGTTCGCCCCCGGGTTGCACGGAGACAGAGGCTGCTGCTTGATATACGAAGCCCCGTTATTCAGCGAAGCTGGAGGAGCCGAGGCCCACGCCGAAGCCGAGCTCGAGTAGACGGGGTGAGGCTCCATAACTCCCCCGCTGGTGAGCAGCGGGGACGCGGAATTGTCGTGGTGGGGATATTCGCTTCCAGTGGACGCAGTGCAACTTCCCATATAGGAATGTCCACTGTTGCTCGACAAGTGCGACATGGAGTGACCGGAGAGACCCATCCCATCCATGTTACCTGCCAAGTGTCCATTCATCATCCCGATCCCGCTGTCCAGAGACAAGCTGTTGGGCGGACAGGACAGGCCTCCGCCGCTCCCCTGATAGTTGTACGCCTCGGGGATATGGTTGAATCCCAGACCGTTCATCATGCTATACATGGGCTTCAGTGCCTGACATTTGCGCCTGAAACCCCTGGGTCTTCTTCTAAAAGAGCCCTCCTCGAACATGAACTCGCTGGCCGGGTCGATAGTCCAATAGTGGCCCTTCCCAGGTCGACCGAGGCCCTTGGGCAGCTTAATAAAGCACTCGTTCAGTGATAAGTTATGACGCACGGAGTTCTTCCATCCCTGGTAGGAGCCCCTAAAGAACGGGAAGCGGCTCTGTAGGAACTGGTAGATTTCACTGAGCGTCAGCCGCTTGGTGGGAGAGCTCTGAATGGCCATGACTATAAGAGCTATGTATGAGTATGGGGGCTTCTCTGGTCGCCGGATTCCTGCATTCGTCTTCTTAGTTTTCGTGGTGGATGACCCGGTTTCCATCACCACCGTCTGTCCGTGCGGTTTCTCCTGCGCGGACATAGGGCTGCTCTGGGCAGGAGGCTGCGCTGGGGGCTGCTGAACCTCTGCCGTCATTAGTTTGTCTGGATTCCGTCGAGATGACAAAGAAAGGAAAAACAAAAAATCTCCAACTATGATCACCAAAAAAATGGACAACACTTCCCCGACATTAAGAGGAGAGAGAAAAAGGGGGAGCGAAAAAACAGAAGAGGGCGATTTTCTTTTAGAATTCTGCCTCGTTGGTTTTGGTTCTTTCCTGTTTGGTGTCTGAGGCCGACGCACTTTAAAACATTTGGCGACGTCCTAGAAGGAGGAACGGAGCAGAACAGGAGCAGCTTTCCACTTCAGTTGCTGTGTTGTCGTGCGTCCGCGCAGCTCACTTTTTACTTATCTGTTGCCATCGGCGCATTGGAGGCTGTAGGGCTTGTCATCCTAATGTTGGGGGCCCGCCCAGTCCCCTCCTACTCCAGTGGTGGGCTGCAAGCATGCACATCTGTGTGCATTCACTCACTTTTTCTGTAAGATGCTTTAATATCTCACACGTGCATTTTTGTCTACTTAGAAAGAGAAAAAAGGAATCTATCACACTAAAGGAAAATAAAGTAATAAACTATAGAAAAAGCATCCCTTTGTCTTCAGCTGTAGATTTATATTTCACTATTTTTTCTTAATTAGATGTTATTTTATTTTTGTCTTTAAGCATGAATTTTTAAAAATAAAAATAAAAAGTTTTAATTCCTAAACATGTCAGTCAAACCTCTATTTTTTAGGCTGCATTTTATTGCGCCTCGTTGATGCGGCTGTAAGGACATGTCTCACATTTAATATGTAAAAAATATCAGAAGTATGTAAACATCTATTGGACAACATGCTCACATTTAAACCCGTCTTCCCGATTTTTGTAAAAGATAACAAGAAACACGAGCAGGATGTTTATACAGCTAAATGTAAACATTTCCCCTGGAATTCTTTAAATTAAAAAAAATCAAACCAAAGCCTCTTTAGATCAGCTAAAACTCACAACCGGTGGAAAAGGGCCACTAAATGCGCATCGTCCCCCGACGATGGACTTTCCCCCCTCTCTTCTTTTACAAATGTATATTGTTTGTGCAATGCAGTCATAATATTTACGCAGGGACGCGGGAGGAGTGAGGTGGAGACACAACCGAGCTGGGAGAGCATAGACTCGAACGGGGGACTTGAGATCGGCTCCTGCAGGGAGAAAACCACGGGATGATCTGGATCCAAGGTAAGGATCAAACAGACCCAAGGGAAGATCGGCGATCACTTTATAGAGGCGCCACTGTTGGGCTTGGTTATCTGAATTTGGGATATCAAAAAGGGGATTAAAATACATGAAGCTCTGTGAACTGTGACCGGGTTTACATTCCATATTTTTTGGTGTGTGCTTTAATAATGTTTTATATTGAAGTGTGACATTAGCCAGCTTTTCCTGCGGGAAGCGAGATCAGTCCATATAGCCTAAAACTGTTGACAGTGAATTGCTTATTGTTCCCAGGGGATCTCATGTGGCTTGCAGCCTTCAGTTTCTCAAAAATCCGCGAGTTTAGTCAAACATTTCTATTAAAATGTTTTAGATTTCTTATTTTGACTGAGAAATTGCACTTAGTGAAGTGTGAACGAAAATATAAACATTTGTCCTCTGCACAAAACCAGAGAATCCCTGCTCTGCACCTCTTCTTGTGCGTACAGTGTATCTTTGGTTCTCTGCAGATTTAAATTATGTGCATTTTTGTTTTCTGACTTGATCAGAATGTGTATGGCTCCTTAACATGTTTTCACCATAATAAAGTAACGACAGTCGTGTATGGCTAAATTTTTGATTGTTAAAAAGATTTCAAGTCACGGATAAACGCATCACAAAGTATCACTGATTCTGCTCTCTGCTCGGTCGCTCCTTTGCACAGAAAGCTACATATTTACCAGTGAAGCAGACCACCCAGCGCGCACCAGGGCCAGTCAGGCGCGCTCCCGTGCTCCCCTCTGCCCACTGCATTTAATTACCGCTGATGACTTCATTCCATTAAGGCTTTTCCCCTCTCTCACGCTCAGTCGCCTCATGTCATATTACTCCAAAAGGAGAAGGTTTATTTAGATGCTTTCGCTCATGCATCGAAGGCCAGTTTCCAGAGGCGGCCCAAGATTGTATAAGGCCATTATTTAGGATTTGATATGGAGCCCTGCTTAATTCAAGGCTCTTGTTTTGTGCTTGATCATATTTGCATCTTACATCCCACAGCTGGTTACAGACTAAATCATTAATGAATTTCACTGACTTAAGCCATTTTTTTGTTGTTTTGTTGTTTTTGCTTGACACAGAAATAATCAACTTTTCATCTTTTATGTAAGAAAAGATACTTAAGAGGAATGATAAAAAATAAAACAGATTATATTCAGAGTGACTCATCTTCATATAAATAACATGACAGCCATTTACTTTTGCGTTGTTGTTTAATTAAACAGTGAAATCAAGCAATTGGTTGGTCTGGTATTTAAGTGGTTTGTCTTGCAGCATCTAAAGTCAACCCAAAGGTAAGCACATATGAACAGTTTGCAATAACTTAATTAAAGCCTTATCAGCCACACATTTATTTGAGGGTTAGCTATAAAGAAACCGACATTTTAAAGCTAACTGTATTTACCACAATTTTTGCACATAAAAAATATAATATCACAAAATCCAATAACAGAAAAAGCTGGCATTGTGCAATAGTAATATAGTTCAAATATACGTTCACTCTATTATATTTCCTAATGTAAAAGAGAAGTCCACTGTGCAAACATATCTTTAGGGGTCATATTGTGTTAGAAATTATTCACATTCTAAAATATCATTAAAAAAGCTCAAGCTTTCCAGGTTATGTATACGTTTCACCCAGTCCTGCTGGTTTGTAAAATGCTAACTGTGTTAAAAAGTTTGATTGAAAACAAAAACTAATAGAAAACAACCAGCTTGATGAATGCATTTTTTGCCAGAAAATAGAAAGAAAACTAGACCATTAATTCATAGAAGTTTCCGCTGGGCTCCTTAGCAGCCTCAAAGCCTTCTTGTGCACCAGGCTGACTCTGTGAGATTCTGTTGCTGATGTTCAGTAGAGGTCATCCATTAATGACACAACATTTTCAACCACTATGATCAACAGGGAATATCCTGCCATGAGATAGTGGGTGAACAGATCAGTCTCTCCATCACTGCATGCAAAGGCTTGAGAGCCAAGGTCAGAGCTTCCCTATTGTTCCTTCACAGACGATGTCCTGCTGTTTTCCATGACGTCCCAACATGAAATATTTGACAGCGCTGCACTCTCTGGAATGCTCATTCACTTCATTACAGGTACACCAGTGAACGAGCATCCCATGGCCCTGAAATCGAGAAACATAGTCTAAGCCTTAGCTAAAAAACTGCACACTATATTGTCATATGAATAGGGGACATTTTCTATTATTGAACTATATTTTTCCACTCTTATTACCTTTTCAGTTTTTTCCCCACTATTAGTCCAGAACAAACCCTTATGCACATAAATTATCTGCAGCAATATTTTGATTGCTGGTTAGTGGTATGGAAGGGTTCAGCTGCCCTACTGTACACTGCAAGTATCATGCTGTAAAACGCACCATTTTGAAAGAAGAAAGGAAAAAGATAAACACTTTC
>JAUZNJ010035136.1:0-12395 GCA_034780135.1 Jordanella pulchra
TACTTTGCCAGTATGTGACGTGTGAATTTCTCCGCTGTGAGATCAATAAAAACTCATCTTATCTTATCTTATCTTATCTTATCTTTTAGGTTTATTGTGCAACCGGACAAAATCCTGAGAAGACCCAGGGGTTCAAACCCTGTTATGCTGCACTACTGGGTCATGTCATTTGGAAAAGCTAAGCTACCGTGAGCGCAGGAAATTGTGGATATTTTTGGTAGTGGTGAGGTGAGACAGGAATAATAAGAACTAAGACATGTGAATATGTAACTGATGTCTGCATGTTGCATCACACAGCTACAGTAATACGACCCTCAGGAAGCTGTGAAGCGCCGTGCAGCTGTTTCTCATAACAAATGTGACAATCGCCATACGAACGGAATTGGAAAAACGCGCGACGTAAAGAAATCATGGGAGGAATCCGGGCAGAGCAATTGGTCTGAGAAAATTAATCAGAATGAGAAAAGGGAGGTAGTGAGATGTGTGCTGCTGACCCACAAAACTGATCTGATTCCCATGGCAGCAGTAAGCCTTCTCACCTTCAGCAAGCAACACAAACTAAGAAAGGTGGCAGCATGAGTCCTCCGACTTTGAGCATCAATCTGAGCTTTGGGACATTCTGCTCTAACCTTTTCATAGCAGCCATGTATTCCTCTGTAGGACGGCTGCTTTCTGTTTTAACACAGTCAGTTGTGGTACTACAGTGTGCAGTGTTCTGCCTCTGTAGTAAATCTGTGTTCTCTTTTACTTACACTCCACTGAAAGCTTCAGAACTTCAGCCCACGGCCGGTCCTGCGTCCTCTGGTCCACCAGGCAGGTCACCTCTCTGCCGTTATCTGCTGCTGTCGGGTCCAGCCTGTACTCGCTGCGGATGGTCACCGTGCCGTCCGGCCCGTTTGTGGTGGTCGTCGAGTGGTTGCCGCCGACTGAAGCCAGCCACTTGATGGTAGCTGCCGGTTTCCCTTCTGCTGCTTCACACTGGGCCACCACCACCGATTTACTGCCAGCTCTGACCGTCACGGCTTTGGCTGAGTTCTTGGGTTTGGCTGGGATGGAGAAAAGGGTGAGAAGATGGAATCAAAGTGTTTTGGAGACACAGTGGGGGAAAGAATATAGATGGTAAAAAACAGAGAGAGAAAGAAGTGGAAACAAAGAAAAAAACAACAAAAAGATTCAATGAAGAAAGAAAGAGATGGAAAGAGACGAGAAAAGAGGAAAGGTTATCAGCTTAATATGTAAAATCTTACTACTTACTAAATTTCAGTGAGTATTGCATGGTTTCTATAGTAAAAGTGTTTCAATGCAAATTTTGGACAATAATTTTAATTTTTATCTGTGTAAGTGATGCTTCTTTTGTATAATATAACAAAGACTAGAACTGAATAAAAGAGCAGGAATATCATCAAAGAAAGAAAAGGATGCAACAAATTCCCATAAACGTCATAGATGCCAAAGATTATAAAGTTTAATTTTATTTCACCAACTGAAAGTATAATTTCAACCGCTTAATGCCTTAATTATTTGTTTTTGTCTCTAAGAACTTTCCAGATTTAGACTATTAAATCTCTATTTATTGATCAAATAAACAGACTTGGGTATATTGCAAATATGTGGAAACAATGATAAATAATAATGACATCAGTGACCAGTCATACCAGCAACACCTGTTTGCCAAAGTTTTCTAAATCTGCAGCGAGTGAATAATAGCTGGCATTGTGGGAACGCACACGTTTATGTTTGTCACATCAACATGGGTTAAAATAAAATTTTAAACATTAAATACTGTCATGCATTCATACTTCAAACCAACATAATATTAGATTTTCTTACCACTATTACTTTACAGTGTACTGCACTCTTAGTATCACTACAGCTTAAAAAGCCAGAGAAAAAATAATTACACTTTATTGAAATATCCTAACCTCCCTGAAAATCAAACTTTAATAAAACATATGAAGAATATATTTTATCCACATGTAAGTTTATTAGATGATAGTTTCCGTTCGCGCTGGATTAATTTGAAGAAAGTCTTTTGCAAACATCACAGCGCTCTGTCTTCTAAAACATTTAACCAGGTTGGATCATCGTGCCGACAGAGGGATCATTCTCTTTGTGACTTGAACAGTTCTTGAGCAGTTCTCCTATTTTAAACTGAATATTATTCTCTTATGAATAACTGCACATAGGCCAGTAACCCTTCAGTAATTTATTTCTTTATTTTATGGCCATTATTCTATGTATTCAATGATCTTCTGAAAGACACATAAACAACTTATTTCTAGGGTATCAGCAGAGGCCAGCTTTCTATTCAAAATATGCTAGGACAGAATATAAGAAGAAACAGACCCACATCAATATAGCTCCTCCACCTTACTCAGTGCTATTCCTTATTATCACACTTTTCCCATCAGAACAAGCTGGAAAGTTTGCATCTGAAAAGCTAAGCTATAGTCTCATCTAAATGAAAACAGTTATATGAAAACTTTGCATGTACTTTACTCTTAGATTTGGAACCCAAAAAAATACCCAAACTGTTCATTTTAAATCCTGCTACATTTTACAGTGCAACAAAATACCCAAGTAACATTGATTTGCTCACAGAGAAGAAATAAATGGTTGCTTTCTAACATCAAGTTCAGCTGTCAGCCAGCAACAAACAGTCTGGACATTTCTGACCTTCAAGGGAACAAAGAAACACACTGTGGTGCGAAAACAGAAAATGCTGCTGTAGCTTTTATGACTTTTATTTCAGTCTTCATTCTGCTCCTATGAAGGTGGCTGGTTTAAAACAGGAAATATTTTGAAAAATAAACTCTTCTGTTGTAAACATCAAAACACAGCTGATCAGGAAATGATTCTCATGTAGTTGCTCATGTAAAGAGCTGTGTAACAAAGAGTCCATCTTTTTAAGTGTGCGACCGCTGGAAGTTAACATAAAAAATGTACACAACAGCTGCAGTCTGAAAATCTTTCATTAAATGAATTATTATTGGAAAAAATATAACTTGAAAACACAAATGAAAATAATATGATTCCTTTTTGTTATAAGAATCCACTTATATTTTTGCAAACAGGCAAAAAATTGGCAGCAATTAGAAACAGGAAAGAATCAAGGACAATGTTCAGCAGGACTGATTGGACTTTGAAATCATTCGACTCACTTGCAGATCAGTAAAAAAAGGATCTAAAGCATCTGTTTTGCTGAAAGCCTGAAGCAGAGGGCCACTGTGCTTTAAAAACTTTTCTTCTCCTAAAGCAGATATAGGAAAAGAAATGTTCCCCAGGAGGATTTCTGATACCACAGCTTGGATCTGCAGGTTAAAGGAGCTTCCAAGTCAAGCAGGTAACATCACTTTACAAGATAATCTGCTAATAAAACTACACATAAAGCATGTAACTATAGTCAACAGACCGGAAACAATGAGTTTCCTGCTCCTGAGTTCAAACTAAAAGTGGGAGGATTGCTTATATTCTTACATCTCTGTATCCTGAACAATCTTCATATACTTGATGCAGTTTTTTCAACAGCTGGTATCCGAGGTGCCTGGAATCTCCACATGTTGGGAAATAATCTGAAGGATGTTCTCTTCACATAAAAGGATGTTGATTTAATTAATCTGATTTGTTTGGGTATCTTCCAGCATATTTTTGACGCTCTCTCTCCTCTTTACATGAAGAACAACAACCATCTGGTGTCTCTACCATACAGCTGCATCTCAATAAACTAGAATATCCTCAAGAAGTTTATTTATAGTTACAAATTAATAAAGGAAACAAAACTCGCAGATTTATTTAACTCAGGGGTTTATTTCAAGCGTTAATTTGGACAATTTTGATTATTCTTGTTAAGAGAAACAATGACATTAGAAAGTAACATATGAGCAGTTTGATTTATTTTAAATAGAAATGTGGGCCTCATGAAGAGTAGGTCTGTATAATGTAAAAGTCATCCAATCATCACTGAATCAGGCTTCATTTTGCATGAGCTAATGCTGCAGTGCTGTTGGGATATGAACATCAGCTCCTGGTTCTGCTGAGGTGCAACAAAATCCCAGGTTGCTTTGATAGCTGCCTTCAGCTCATCTGCATTGATGGCTTTGGTGTCGATCTTCACTGCAAGGATTGAGGTAACATCAGCGAGCAATCAGTCATTAAAGCAAAAATAGGTACTTTTAGCATCAATGATATGAGTGTGACCCAGGAAGAAACGTGACGGTTGTAGGCAGACCAGCTGAAAACAGACTCCAGATACAGACCATCCCTCAAAGTCTTAAATAGGCTTTGCTTCACAGACAACAGTAGTTCTTCAGGTTGTTTGTAAAGCTGTGAAGTTTAAAGGATTTTGATGAGAATTACTTGGAATTTTTAGGAATAGTTTAGGTTGGGCCCTATTTAAAGGACACGTATCACATTTTTAAGCCTTTCTAAGTCACCTTTAGTCATTTATATGATGGAATAATGCTTTTAGCTCTACATGGGCATTAATTTATCAAACATACAGTGGTTGTTTTCTTCCAATCACTGCTGAAGGCTCAATTAAAAAAAACTGATTTTCACAATTTAGACATTAGCTATAACAAAATGGTTTCTCTCCTGCACCGATTAACTGCTAAAACATCAAAAAGATACTAACTTTAAGCCAAATCCTCTCGCTCTGCCTTACATCAGCCCTCAATGATGGGGTGTTTGTTTAGTGTGGACGCAGCAGGGTTAAGGGTTTTCTTAGGTAGATATTCTCCATCTGCTCCTTCTACAGGACAGAGAGGAACTGTGGCTCAGACTGCAAAATATCTAAGGATTGGCTAGAAATCAAATACTACGTTCTTATACTTCTATGATTTTGAAGAATTAATATTATAACATGGTTAAAAGCTTATAGGAGTTGATTTTGCATGGTATAGGGACTTTAAAGGATGCTTTCTTTTAATATTAGAAGCATTTGGAAGCTGAGAGACTTGGAGCTCCTAACCAAAGATAAATCTTAAGAAATGAAAACACGGCTGTAAAGTAATTACAGAGGTTTTCATCACTGTATTGTCAATAAATCTCCTGCTGATCATAGATAAAGGGATACATATTTATCCAAATATGCTGTGTTTGATAAAATGCAAATAAAAAAACTGTATGTTTTTATATAAATATCTGTCGAGTTTTCTTTCAATTCCAGGAATTTAACCTTGACTATATTTATTTCAAGCTTAGTGAAGAAGTTTGAATCGATGTCCTTTAGTTGTACTGTGCATCCTCCTCATATTCATAAATGATGTGTACATCCTTGAACTATTACAGCTGCACATTGGAGTTCATGCAGGGCATGAACCTACAGAGGTTTGTACTTGAGCATGTTTATCTCCTGCTTACTGAAGACGTTTAGAGGCCATGCCCTCTTACCTGAACTATTAAACATAAATTATTTAAATGGTTCCACAGTTTGAAAGCCAATGAAAAGTTTTACTGAAAGTTAAGTTCTTTGTTTTTTTTAGTTCAACCTCTAACATTTTGTTCTCTCTACTTTCTTTCTCGTCATAGTAGCTTTGTCTAGTTTGGTTCTGTTCTGACACCATCCTGGAGGGAAATATCAGATGGATGCAGCTATTTATTGCCTTTGATCATAGATGATAGAGTTGGGTCTGTTTTTCAGTGTCTAGTCCTTCTTCTCTCCAAGACATAGCTACGAACTCAGCTTTAACTGCGACCAACTGGATGCAACTGGATCTCTTTCCTATTGCGTTAGTTTACTTTTACCTCTTCTGACATAGAACATATTTATAGATCAGTGCTTCTATGCTCCGTTTGGATGTCTGCTTCTGTCGTGTTTGACCCTCAGTCATACTCGGCAGAAGGCTGGTTTCTTTCTGTTAAAAGGGAGTTTTTTTTTTCTTCTGTGTCGCTGCATGCATGCTCAGTGAGGGGTTCTATATGTTAATCCAGGAGGAGCGAGATCCTGCAGTCATTGACTAAATACAATAATAGAAAACTCTAACCAATCTCTCTGTATGACACAAATGAACTCTCTCTGTAAAGTGTTTTGAGATGACATTTGTTACGAATTGGCACTGTATAAATAAGGTGAATATCTTGACTGTTAAACTTTTTCTAATTGACTTTCTATAAATTTAACTAGATGCAGCACAAGGTCAGCTGCCAGCTTCTTTTAGTATTGGCTTTTTGTGCTTTATTATGGTTATTGAAAAGGATTTTATGATTTTGTGGGCCATATGATAAACAATGCAGAATCTATTCATTTTTCTTATTGTCCTTAGGTAATACTAGAATTTATTTTGTCTGTAAGCCAAATTAATCCAAATCTCCAGAAATGAAGAGCTAAAACATGTAAATGTTAACTGGTGAAGTGCTTCACTAATAGCTGTTTCACTTAAAGATTAATCAGTTTTGGTTCTCAGTCATTATGCCTGTCGGCGTCCTGAGAGGCGCTTTCAACTGGACTCCACACCTCATCCAACCATAATAATTTAAAAAGCTTCCCCAACTTACTTATTTTTATTTTCCCCCTTTAGCTCCCCTCCATTATTTGTTCATATTTTTGTAAAGATAACTGAATTTTACTCTCTGATGCTCATCAACTGCCCCCCGGACTCTGGTCAGTTTTACATCAGTACCTTGCCTCTGGCTTTGTGGTGCACGTCATGTTTCCCTTCTTTGATACCAGCATCAATGACACATCTAAGCTGCTGCCTGCTGCGCAGATTGGCGCCTGTTTCATCACGAGGCTGTAAATTTTTCAATCTTGTTGAGTTCTTATTTAACAACTGCCAGAGTCCAGACGTTTTGCTCCACCTCACTGACTGAAACGTCTGTGGAGGTGACATGAGACTCAGGATGGAACGGAAACATTTCAACAGGATTCCAAGGATAGACTTAAAATAAGCCCAACAGCAAGAGCTGGAGCTCATGTGATGTTCTTGACAAGCTGACTGACAGACCTAAGGTGGAGACATGTAATTATTAGAGATAATTAAATTCTACACTCTGGTAGAGTAGAATCAGTGTCATAAGATGAACAGAGGAATGACACCATCTGTCCCATCTATCTGTATCGACTGTATGAAATAAATGTGTTCATTAAGGTTCCCATTAATGCTCCATTTCTTATCATAACATTTTATTATTTCATCTTATAACCCTAACTATTAACCCTTAACCAATTTAGAGGAATTCAGAGTTGCTCTAAAATGGAAAAAAATATACATTATGAGGAAAATTTTAACCATGTCACGCTCCAATTCGGTCTGAAACCTGATTGAAATATTGGATGCGGAGATACAGCAGAAAAAAATAATGCAACACATAAATAATGGAGTGAAAAAAAATCAGACATACAGCTAAAGAGTGGCTGAGTAAGAGAGATGGAGGGAAAACAGATCGGCTGAAAGGGGTTTTGATTGATTGGGAGCTTTAAAGAGGTCAAGAGAATCTGTCCCTGATGTGTTCTGATGGCATTACATCCTATCAAGGCAGCCACTATTTACCTTGGCCTGAGGTTTTCTAACAACAAAGTAATTAGAAGGCCATTGTTTTTATTTTTTTTCCAGTACACTCTCCACAGCACATTCTAGCAATGTGGGCAACTTAAATCAACTGGTTTTAAAAAAACTACACCTGCTCCTCACGGTTTGTTTTTTGTGTTAAAAGGTATCGGTCAGTTTTTTTGACTGCAGCTACAGCAGCAAACAGTTGGTCTAAAAAAATATTGACCTTATTTAGATTTTAGATTTTTAGTCCCAGACAGACAGACACTGATGTAGCAGGACAGCAAGATAGCAGAGACATAAAACATTTAATCTACTGAGGATATGACTGTTTCTTCCTGTTTAGAGGGAGTTATTCTTCCCACCAACTCCAGTGTTTGTTCAGAAAAAGCAATAAGTGCAAATTGTAGCAACTGTGATAATAAACAAATCATATACCGACTTATATCAGTTTAAAAAATACGTAATCAGTTTTGAATACATTTGGAGTATTTTGATTGCATGGTTTTGTACAAAGCACTGAGATAATATCTGTGAACTGTGTAAACAAACTAAGCTGGACTAAGTTTAACACATGTTTTCTTTTTATGATTCAGATTCAGCTTTCTTTGTTTAAACATGCAATAAGAAATGATTTATTTTAAGGAAAAGTGTTTCATGACATCTGGGGGCAAAGCGCAAAACAGTAACTATACCAATATTGCTCATCACTAACAAGCGCCCGAGAGAAACTCCTGCTTCCAGTGATCCAAGTTATCTCAGTTTGACTGTTATCTGGGTGGGTTGAAGCGAACCCTCTGCTGTTACCTCTCTGAGTCCCAAAGGGGGGAACTTATAGAGTCAAACCTATGAATTAGGTTGGATTTAGGTTTATATTCCTCCATTTGATAGGCCATGTATACTGTGTAGGTCAGTCTGGCTGCCAGTCTATATAAACCTTACTTCATAGTATGTTTTTTTAACAGAGGTTAGGAAAGGGACGTTTTTGACATCTAAAGATGTTCATATAAAATGAAAATAGGAAATATTTTAGCTAACTGATAAAGAGCCTATTCACAATAGAAAATATCTTCTCTGGACAAGAAGGCTAATCAATTAACAGAAATATATTAATCATTTTATTGGTTCAATCCAAATACAAACATATTTATGATAAAGTTCAATGCATCAGCATTTGACCTTTTGAGTCCTTTAAGTAAAATCAGTTCTGTAAATGTGGCAAACTAAAGTCTATTTATGCCACAATAAGTGGGATTAAAATGAGATAAAGGCTTGAAATAACAAATCATGGTGTTAACTATAATTTATTTGCCAATAATAACGATTGTAACAAAAATCTTCGATGTAGCATATCTTAAGAGTCATGAAGAAGATATAAATACATAAATATCCTCTGCTCAGGTCTGTGTACATCTAACAACATAAAGAAAAAGTAAACAATGAAAATAAAACAAAGAATTTATGTCAAGACTGGCCCACTAAGAAGGAACCAAACCAATAAGGTTTTATTTAATAAATTACACATAATGTAAAACAATGATTGAGCTACTGGTTTTGTAGAGAAAACAGCTCAAATAAATATTGTCCAGGTAAACTCAACATTAACCTTTGCAATCATGATAACTCACCCATTTCCTCCCTAATGCCTCTGGGTTAGTGAGCTGTGCGGCTCCTAAAATTGATACTGATATGTTTGCAAATCAGATTAAACTAACCCATGCACCTGTCTTTATGTTAGCTGGTAAACGGGGCCCTTCCAGTTTCAGCAAAACAAACAAAAAAAAATAATTATGTCTTCCAACAGGATCATCTGGGGTTTTAATAGAAAATCTGATCAAAGTGTGACGTCTGGTAAGAGACGGAGTCTTCGGAGCAGATGAAACAAACAGGGCGGTGGCACATATTGACGTTTTCTCCCTCTCTGTTTCTAAACATGGCGTCTTTCACCGCTCTGCGGTGATGAAGGGCGGCCAGGTGATTTATTCTGTTATTTTCTACTTTGGTGAATGCATTGTCAAAAATCAATACATGCTTCTGGATCCTGTGAAGCCTTTTGAGTTCATGTCTCACCAGCTGTCTGGGTTCATAAAACTCTCCACTCAGTCTGACAATTTCATGTCAACATTTGCAAACATTGTCATAAGAAAGATCTGGTAGTATGCATGTATGAAAATACATTACTATGCACCACTGGAATCCGTTATCCTCTTATTTTTAACATGCCTGATGTTTTGACAACAAACTTACAGGCCTTTAGAAATGATACTTTAAAATTACTTGAGCATGAGATGCATTTAAAGATAGCGAGTTTGAACAACCCAAGTGTTCCAGAAGCAAATAAAGAGGATTTTTAGTGTCATTGTCATAAAAAAAATAAAAGAAAAAAGTGACACAGGCTTTAAAAAACATCTAAAGGTCTCATGTTTGAAGCCTATTTGTGCTCCCTTCATAATCCTTTTTTTAGCTCTAACTTTCCTTCTAGGGTTATTCTTTGTCTTTAGATGTGCAGCAAACCAATTAAAATAAGATGGACATTAATAACCTGTTAGTATTGTTTCTTCTGACATTGTTTGGTGATTTAATTTCTTTTCACTTGATTCATTTTATTTTTCAAAATAAAGTCTCCTCTTTGACCATTAGCCATGTGCTATGGCTGATGGCTATACTGCCTTCATGATCTGGTCTTATTCAAGGAAATGTCAATTAACATTTAAAACAGGGGATATTCCTCAATTTTAACCTTTAATAAAAAGAGAATGAGTAATTAATTAAAGCATCCATGCATGATGAAATAGTTTTTTTGGAAGCACTTTTACTGTACCATTAAAATACAACATACTTGCTTATTTGTATGTTTCAGCAGCACAACATTTAAATGGGCCTGACAAGAATCCAAAAGGTCCAACTGTATCAATATCAACCTATCAGCAGAAACTTATGAAGCTAGATCTATATTGAAATTGCAGCAGTCATTGCAACATCTTACTGCATATAATAATCACACAGGAGAGCTTAGATTCAATACTTTGAAGGAAACAAGGAGGTGATTTGACTTCAAGTTCCCTTAATGCTGCCTATAAGAATATTTATTACAAGGTTGAGCTGTTAGAGATACTGGGAAGTGCTGGACATATTGTGTTATGCTAATAAATAAAGAGAGTATAAAAAATGGATGACAATCATAACCTGTGTTAGCGGGCACTTATATTTCAGTAGCAGATCCTGAATGTTATGTAAATTCAAAGGTTGGGCTTCAATTGATTTGTTTGCCATATTGCAGTGATTCTCCATTGGTTTAAAAGGTAGGGATTTCCAAAGCCAGGCCAACACCTCAAGCTTGTTGCTGGGCTCTTACAAACCCGGATCATTTTGTCTTTGAACCAGAAACCATTATTCTGCTAAAGGAGGCTGCCACCATGGGGGAACACAGTTGTCTCCCTGACCGGTTTACAGCTGTGATGAATGCTACGTCATCAGTTGTCCTTGGCAGCCAATGACCCTGTTGCTGGGTTACTACTGTATCTTCCTTGAACAATTTGATAGAAACTGACTACTGCAGATTCAAGTCATCACAAGAGCTGCGGATATTGAGACGGTTTCATTTAGTGGCCTAGTATTTACAGCTTGTTTGCTTGATTATATACTCTACCCTTGTTTTGTACATTTTAACACATCAGTACTTTAGAGAAAACGTCCACCTGTTACCAAACATATATCCTCGTGCAGATACCATGATGAAGAGGTAAAGGATACCATTCTGAATTATGCTGGTAGATATGCAAAACCACTTCCACTGTGAGATTCCAGGGATGATAAAAATTTGCCAGATTGCAGCTTCAACAAACAGCTTCCGCGGAAATATTTTTCGTACCAAAATTCCACTTTATCCAATACTGCTTTATAAGAAGGTCATCCAGAAAAAAGAAATAGTTACCTCCCCTCATTGAGGTTATGTGCACTAATGTAATCTAAATGTAGAGAAATACCCTGTTTCATGTGAAACGGTGAGGCTGTAAAAACACATATATACAGTAACAGACCCCCAATGTACTTCACTCACCCTCACCTGAAATCACATTTCTGTCCTGCTGGCTTCACTGAATCCAATAAGATGCAATATATTTGGCTGTCACTTATTATGTATGGTACCCATCTAAGATGATATGTCATCAATCACTGCCACACCAGAGATTTTTTAAAATTCACACTCCAATAGGAACTAACAAGATTGGCTGGCTGTGCTGCTGAAACCAATAAGTGCTGTTAAGGATTATGTATTCATACCTAAATAAGTCGGGATACAATCGGGGGGCCCGTGGTTCAATATCCAATACGATGTAATATGATTGGCTTCCAGCGGCTGTGGATTCAATAAGATCTAATGTGATTGGCTCATATGGATTGCATTTCCAAGAAGATAGAATATGACTGTTCTCCAGTGACTTCGAGGTGTTCTGTTTGCCAAATGCTTTCACTCGGGCCAGGTTTAGTCTCAGGGAGTTTGGCACTGTCTCAGAGCCACACAAAAAGACAACTGAGCTTTCCAGCAGGTATTTCCCAGTCTGTCTGTGATTCATGCCAACAGAAACAGCAGTTAGGAGGCTTAGCCCAGATTCGTCTGTGCTCCGGCCAGACTATACCTTTCAATATTCCTTTCCAGGACAACAAAATTATGTATCCTCTTTATATTAAATTCTATGGAGCAGATAGCCTTAAACATTTAAGTCCCATTCCCTCCCCCATTCTTCCTAATTCTATACTGAAATTTCACCACAGAAACAATCAGAATTTGACTGATCTACTTGCATTTTATCTGTGAAGGTTCTAAGTCAGGGGTGTCAAACTGGTTCCAGAAAGGGCCGTGTGGCTGCTGGCTTTCTTTCCAACCAAGCAGTAGCACACCAG
>JAUZNJ010035138.1:0-12394 GCA_034780135.1 Jordanella pulchra
GAGGGCTCCAGCCCGGGAGACCCACGACGCACTCTGCTGGATGGAAGATGGAGCGGCAGGCTCCGGATCCCAACAATATGGGGATATTTGTGACATGGCAAGAAAGAAAACACCAACAATTCTATCCATGGTTGTTTTTGGGTTATTTACAGTTGAACAATTGGAGTTTAGGCTTTCCAATAATATTGAACTTGTGGAAATTGAAAAACAGTTAAGAAGAAATGCCCATTTGAATGTCGGCCCTCTCCACGGTAATCCAAAAAAAAAGCAGCCTTCAAAGTTTTTTTTAACTGTGTGGTAAAAAAAGTTGCTCATTTGAATACCTTTGTATAGCTTGCTGCAACACCTCCGCCCGACAATGTTTGTCAACAAAATCCCCAACGCTACGGACGGCACCGTTTTTTTAACTCAGAGCACTATTTTTTTATATAGAGATAATTCATAGTACTGTATTACAGTATGTGTTTGCATTCAACAGACAAAGATCTTTCATCTGTCCAAAAACTTTTTAACACCATATTTCAGAGACACAAGCAGACCCAAGCAATGCTATGTACAAAACTTAAAAAAAAGGAACCCGGTCCAGGGTTTATGTTAGGGTTTTTTTCTTTCTGCATGTTCCTGTATCTGCAAGTTGTCTCATGTCTGCAACTTGATCTGAAATCAAAATGTTGATACTGCTTTTTTGTTTTTAATAAGGGCATTTTAATTTATTAGCATAATCTTAACCATTCTTTCTTCTTGTTTTAGCTAACAATGAGCCCAGAAGAGATCCTGAAAAGCCTGGCATTGCAAAAGACTCTCATTAAGGGAGAAGTATTTAAATGGAACATTGACAACCAGAAATGGTGACCAGGGGATCCAACCTATGAAGGACTGTTCTGCATTTTTCACTCTGTGTCGAACAAATTAAAACTATGTTCCACATTTGACTGGGTCTAATAATAAAGTGCATTTGTTACTTCAAGGCCGGAGTATTGTAATGTGTTACTATCAGGAAATCGACAAACTGTATTTAAAAGCCTTCAGCTAATCAAAAATGTTGCAACCAGAGTTCTGATGAAAGATAATAACTAATATTTCTCCTATCTTAGCTTCTCTTCGTTTGCTTCCTGTTAAATCTAGAATAGAATTTAAAATCCTCCTTCTCACTTATAAAGCCTTAAATGTCCAAGCTTCATCTTATATCAAAAACTAGATTGTTCCTTATGTTCCTAACAGAGCACTTCACTCTCAATCTGCAGGTTTATAAGTGGTTCCTAGAATTTGTAAAAGTAGAATGGGAGGCAGATCTTTTAGTTATCAGCCTCCTCTCCAGTGGAACCACCTACCAGTTTTATTCTGTGAGGCAGACACCCTGTCTACTTTTAAGGCTAGGCTAAAAACTTTATTCTTTGATAAAGTATATAGTTAAAACGGAGTGATCTTTGCTTAGTTGCTGGGTAAGTAGAGAGGTAGGTGGAGGTAGAGTGCTAACAGCCCAATCTGACGGGGGAGATTTTCAGTCCAGAAAGAAACTTTCTCCTTAGCTTTACCTTGGTCCTGTTGTGACCCTACCTTTTCTCAGACATCATCCAGAATAGTTAGGTATTCTTTCTCTATTTTCTGTATTTGTGCTGCTATATGTTTGGGCTGCTAGATCACATAGGGACCACTTCTCCTCATTCGGCTTCATCCCATCTCTATTCACCCATTCTGCATTATTTGTGAAGTTCCACTCATAACTTTGTGCTTTGTCTGCTTTTTCCAATCATAGTAGCTTCGTCTGGTCTGGATGGAAATATCAGCTGTGCTGCAACCATCGACACCTTGGTTTATAGATGTTGGAGTTTGGCCCGTGTTTCAGTGTTGTCCTGTGTCTCTTACTGTGACTAACTGGCTAACTGTGCTCTCTTACATCCTCTGACACTGGAGCTTGCTCGGAGCTTGTCTGCCTGGCTGTGTCTTTCATGGACAGGGCCGCCTGTGGAGCTGACAGTTGCCATTTGTATCTTTGCTTCTTTCTGTATGTCTGCTTCTGTGTCATTGAACCCCAGTCGGCCTCTGCAGATGGCCGCTCTCACTGAGTCTGGTTCTGCTGTAAGTTTCTTCCTGTTAAAAGGGGATTTTCTTCTCCACTGTCGCTACATGCATGTTTGGTGAGAGGGATTACTGTCAAATCAATGAGTCGATGCAATCAGTTGGTTTTCCTTTGATAGTAAACTTTGAACCAATCTGACTGTGCAATTTGAATCAATTGTCTCTGTAAAGTGCCTTGAGACGACGTGTTGAGAATTTGCTCTATATAAATAAAAATAAATTGAATTTAATTGAATATTTAACACATTAAAATGTTGTTGCCCCCTCTAGATTCTAAGTATTCTTCTGAATTTCAGTAGCTGTGTAGGAAATGCTCTCACTTCAGGAAACACTACTGATCTTTATGTATTCCCGGTGCTATTTTTAGTCTTATTCCTCTTTGAGTCAAAATGTTGTCTTTTTCAGACTGAATTTTGGACTTTTCCTTATTATTTTCACAATTCCACAGGTAGGTGGTAACTGGCTTAGTCTTTTATTTCCTTGCTTTTACCCCTTGCACAGTATAAACACCGATCAAACATTGTTATAGTAAATATATACAAAGAGCATTATTTACATAGAAACAGAGCAAAACCATGTGGTATTATACAGAAATGATAAAAATATGAAAAACTTTCAGGAAAAACTTTGTATGGGACCAAAGTGAACAACTGGGGTATAAATGATTAAAAAATGTCATATAACCTGAACATTCTCCTTTAAAGAAGGAATTAAAGAAAGGAGAGTTTGGTTAAACTCCCAAATGTTTTCTAGGCAGTAAAAAAGCTCCTATGGTAAACAACAACACACACTTAATTGTATTCAAGGCTAAGGTGAAGCCACAGCCCCATGTTCCCCACCCCTACACCTAACAAAAAAATGTATATTTTGCCATTGATTCTTATTCCTGCCTCGTCCATAGCCCACAGTAAAGTACTGAAAGTTGATTAATCTTTTGATTATTTTTCAACTAACTGATTAATAATCCGATAGCAAAAGGTGCCTAGTAGAAGATTCTTTCATGAAATCTTAGCTAGGTGAAGCTAAAGTAATGCTATCTAAAGAGTTTGAATAGATCATATTCAATCAAATGTATTTAAATGCAAAATATAACATTCGTATAATTTCTGCTTAACTGCTCTGGATGGAAAGTTTTTTAGGCAAATATTTTTTAGATTTTGTACACAAGAGTTAAACATTATGCAAATAATCGATCACTTACATTTGATTTAATTGAGCATTTCAACCCAACTTTAATTTTATCAATTGTGATTTGGACTTTGCTTTTTCAAAAATGCATGAAGGAATCCTATAAGCCATATGAAGTGTTTTTTGTAATAGTACCAGCAGAATTTAAAGCTACTTTCATCCGTGCATAGTATATATGTAGACATATATGTAGATGTTCTCACCAGATTCTCAATCTCTGCACTCTGTCTGACTCCCCACTGAAACATTCCTGTGAGAGTAACAGCATAGGACAGAGCCAGACCCACAGCACCCGGTTCTAATCCTTTAACACAAGTAAAAAAGAAAAATCAGAGTTACTCGCCGTGTTTTAACTGCCAATATCTCAAATATAAATAATCCTCTACATATTACTGCATGTGTCTGTGACCAATACAGTACCATCCCTGAAGTACAGGCAGCCAAAAGCTGTAATTGTAACAAAAATGCAACAAATTCCATCAAGACGCACAGCAAACCAACGTGAAGTTGTCAAGAAAAGGAACCAGGCCTCTGGAAGTAAAAAAGATACAATTTACATTGTGTTATGGACCAAATGCCGTGGTAGAATGTGTTTTAGAATGCCAGAAGATTAAAAAAAAGGTAAGTAAAAATATTGAGCTCTAGTTTGATTACATATTGCTGGTTATTGGTGTTTGTGGAGTATTGTTGGCTTACAGTTGAGTTAATGGTCATTGATTCAGTCTAAAGAGGTACAATATGTTGGGTGTTTTTCAGAGATAAGCTTCCTGTTAGATGCAGAACAAAATGTGACGTCAAAACACCAGTGACTGGTGGTGGGAGCTGAGGGGTTAAGGGTGTATCATATTTATGCAACCAGATTATTGCAACAATTTTTTATATAGATACATTAAAAACAATACATTTTTAAAATCATTCATTAGTGTTTCATTTTAATCGGTGTGTCTTTTGCAATCTCAAAAATCTCTCATACAAGTTAGTCAATCAAAGAGTAAATCAATATTATTTGTTTGCTTATTTTTCATTTTAGCTAAGATGTAATTTATAAATCTAACCTGAGTGATGATCTTGATACTTGTCAAACATTTGCTGAAACTGATCTTGAACTCTAAAGGCACGGATGGAGCTCAGGCCTTGGAGGGAGGAAGAAAGATGGGAGAAGACAGGACTCCGAGCTTCAACAAATGTTAAATAAAAACAAATGTTAGAAAACAAACGAGCATGGAAAGTTTCTTTCCGACTAGTAAAACAAGTAACCACTTAAAAGTGCAAAAATATCATATCATCTTAAATAAATAAAGTAGGAAACCATATTTTGTGAGTACAGAAATAAATTTCAACTGTAGTTGTCAATATTTCAGGTGTGTTTGTTGATGTTAAATGCTAAAGTGTTATCTGCTAAATACATGTAGCCTATGTACTCCTTCAGGAAAACACTTTCCAGGAATCCTGTTCTTTTTTACTTTAAATTAGCCAGAAGTTGTATTTCTTCTGCTTCATTGTTTCTAGTCTTACAAAGTCACTGAGAAAATCTTGATATTTCCATTTGGCCTAAAGCTTATAATAAAAGACAAACTATGGCCTAGTCATGCCCTATTGGCATTTTTGCCTTTGTATGTGATGTCATGAACTCTAATCTCTCAAGGAAACTGCTTGTGGTTGAACCACAGGTAACTGTTAAAAGTTACTTGTAGATTCTAGTCGCTTGATATCCCTGGAGGTCTGCAGAAAATAGTGTCGGAGGAACAGGAAGACAGCAAGTAGAGGGACAACTGGAATGAGGATACCAGGGATAATGACGCCGGCTATCGCAATAACTCCGATGACTTGCAGAAACACCTAAAAAAGAGAAGAGGCGGTCAGAGCTCAGCGTTCCATGAACACGGTTCTCGGCTGATTCTTGTGGAGGACTGAGGTCTGCTTTTTAAAACAGAAAAAGAGAAATTATCTTTCTACTTCATGTGAAACCATTTGTTAAGTAACAGCAGGTTGTGGGATCAGGCTTATGTGACTCACAGCATGAAAGGAAAATGATCGCTACGCTAATTCTCACTTAGTAGCAGGTGAGAATTTACCACTTGGCCACATTGGCCTCATATCCTTGGCTCTCTTGGGCTTTCCCTTCAAGTCTTCTGGCCTGAAAGCCTCGCTGGCAGAATAGCCGGCCAACAGGCATGTCCACAGTGAGTGGCACAGAGCTCTGGGAACCACACTGTGGGTGTCTGATACATTACAGTGTAACTGCACAGGCCTCAACAACAAGGTGACTCATCACCTTTCTTAATGGGTCTGTGACACATCTAGACCAAGAGACCAGTGATGCCTAAACGGGATTGGTGGCAATGACTCTGACAGCAACCAACAGGACCACACCATCAGAGTAGAAAGCAAAACAAGGGTCTGATTAAGAACCATAAAGACTACTGGCATCAAGAAGAAAAAACTTTGGATGAACCAATCTGATCTCCTCATAAGCAAGTATTTATGCACTGTATTTTTAAGTTGATAGAAGTTTTAGGGCTTTTTTTGATAACTGGATTTTAACCAAATATGTGGATGTGGATCTGAATTTGCCCAACATACAGCACCACCCCCCTATGTCCTAATTTCACAATTTCAAAGAGAAAAACGGCCTAATATTATAATTTTCATTCTTTGTTATCACGCTTCAAAAACAAATGTTATGTTTAGTCAACCTAATATACAACATCAAAAAGATACCAAAATAAGTCATGGTTTGGAAGTTAACACACACAGGCTAATGTTCTAAGAAGAAAAAACAAAAACAGTTTAAACTGACTGCTGATTTTAAGGGCACCGCACAGGCATTAAAATGAACGACGAAGTAGGCATAAAAATTTTTATCTTTTATGTTTCAAAAGGTAGAATAACATTATTCTATGAATTATATTTTTTCAAACTCATCTCATAGCATAACAATTTATTTAATTATATTAATAATTTACATTTTAAAGTCAGTCAGAATGCAGTCAAGACTTTTCAAAACAGGTAAATAGCACTTTAACTGAGGATGGCAGGACATGTTGGAGCAGAAGCCAACTGAGTCCCCAGTAGCAGCGATTACTTATCCAGTTGTTTTATTCCTAGAGAGCCTATACATCGACTCTCTTTGCTCATTACTCGTAGTCGTGACTGAGAGAATGAGATCCCGGATCCAAGCGTCTGAAAGGAGCTTTTTCCGCAGGGTGGCTGGGCTCCACCTTAGAGATAGAAGAGGAGCTCGGTCATTCAGGAGAGGCTCGAAGAAGAGCCACTTCTCCTTCACATCAAGAGGAGTCAGCTGAGGTGGCTATGGCATCTTTTTTGGATGTCCCCTGGACGCCTCCCTGGGGAGGTGTTCCAGGCACGTCCCACAGGGAGGAGGCCCATGGGACGACCCAGGACACATGAAGGGACTATGTCTCTCGGCTAGCCTGGAAGCACCTTGGGCTTTTGAAAGTGTCTGGGTAGAGAGAAGTCTGGGGGTCTCTGCTGAGACTGTTGCCCCGTGATACGGTTCCGGATGAAGCGGGAGACGACGAATACGATTACTAGAACTTATAAGCTACCACAATTTAAATCAGGGCATGCAGGCGGTGCAGTGGTTAGCACACATGACCAATGTACGGAGGCTTTAGTCCTCAATGCGGGCAACCTGAGTTCAAATCCAGTTTGTGGTCATTTCCCGCATGTCTCTCCCCCTCTCTCATTCCCCTTTTCCTGTCAGCCTACTGCCTAAAAGAAATGAGCCACTAGTGCTGTAAAAACTCAAAGAAAAAAAAAAAAGAAAACTGTAGGAGGCTTACCCAAATCTTCTATAACCAAGTGTTGTTGGCAAGCAAGAGGAGAAAATATTTATAATTGACATTATCTATTCATTGTGGGATTGAAGAACTACTTCCTCTCTTACTTCAAAATAAGAGTTTAAAAAAAAAAGATGGAATAGGATTTGAAGCTTAAATCATTAAACCTGACATTTAGGGCACTATAAGTTTAGAGTTAGTTTAGACTTACTTAATCATACAAGGTTATATGTTCACAACAGATTTCTGGTTTTAAGCTCTTTATTTTAAAGAGACACTTGATTGTGTTTTGATATTGTGAGATCTCTGGTACAGTTCAGTATACCTTTAGTATTGACAATTTTTCTTCAAAACACTTTAGTCATATAAGTCACTTTTATATCTTATTCCTTTATTATATATTTAAAACATTCTTTTAAATTTTGTTCTATGAATAGACTTAGATTAGCATTTTTCAGAGTGTTTAAACTTTGCACTTATTGTTTTAAAGTAAATGTTTGGTCAAAGACTCACAATAAAACACAACATGAAAACCTTACACCTTAAAAATTAGAAACTTTGTGGAGATGAATCCCAAAAAATAAAGATTACAATCACACTCTTACCTTTGGCGGTCTCAGAGTACCCTCTGAGAGATGAAAATTTAATTTACCACCTTAATTGTGGATTTTATCTGCCACTTATGCGTACGTTTAAGCATGATCACTTTCAGTGTTGGTTTATGATGAAAAGCCACTCAATTCCATTTGCTGTTTAGATAAGAGGGAATTACTAGTCCAACCATTGCTGAAGTGGAGCCCACACAATCAAACAGTGAGTCAAAGCTACTGAGCACAACTGATCCCAAGAATTTCACAGTACATAAGTTTCAATCTAAGCTTTGATGGAAGACTACCAGACTGCAAAGTGAGATGATGACACACGGGCCATAACTGCATGTTATCCAGCCTTTCCTTGAAGGGATAAAATATTAACTGAACAAATGTCTTATCGTGTATATTGGTTCTCCTCTGCTCCTGAGCTAATGGCTCGTAGACACCATGAGACTGATCTCGGTAAATCAGAATTTTAATTAGGACCAGTTCAGATGCATCATGTCCTGTTGAAAGACACAATTATGACCCTTTTTGGGTTTCAAGGAAGAGGCCACTGGATTTTTACTTCTAAGTCTAATACTAAACAAGTTCATAATGATATACGCTTCCACTTGGTTTTTAGGGCCTTGAGAAGTAAAGCAGGCCCACAGCATTACAGGTACCTCACCATACTTTACTTATGGTGTAAAATTGTATCCCGCATATTCCTTTTTGAGGAGACTTTGGGACTAAAAAAGGTTTTACTTTTTTATTAGCTGACCAAAACAAGCTGATCCACATAAAAAAAAGAAAGAAAGCTGTACAGTTTAGTGAACTCTACACGTTTGTAATGAGAGGACAGAAATTTCCTCACATTTGGGCCATCTCTTGAATTAGATAAATTTATCAAACTGATGTTCTAACATTTTCTTAGAATTTTACCGCAGTAAGATGAAAGTTATTCACAAAGCATCTTAAGTCTTCAGACAGCCTCAAAAGCAGAGTAGTGAGGAGGACTTTTAGTGAGCCTAGGAGGGTCTTAGGTGGAGCAGACTTGGTTAATCCACCCAGTAAAGAGTGGGCTAAATGAGCTACGGAGGATAATCACTGTTTTTAATTACTGAACAATAAAACTTCTTAAAATCACCTGGTACTTTAGTGTAGCTGTTAGTAACGATATGTTTCTTTAGCCAATTAGGTGAGGAGGGATTGAATGTAAGGATGGTGCATCATTCATTAGATCTCATACAATCAAACATTATGATGTTATGTGACCATTAATGTAACTTTGCTAAGTTTCAGCCTCATGACATACATTCTTAGTCTAACTTTTATGAGCTATTAATATGTATTCAATGATTGGTACATTTACTTTTTATATCAACCAATCACAGCTCTTGAAAGAGAGTTTTACACCTTGCAACTTAGTTAACCACACCTCATTACCAAGTTAAAGGTTTCTGTCCCCTCCTCGGTAAGAGTTGTTCTCAATAACTAGCTAAATCCGTCTTACCCCCAAATTATAGCTGAGCAAATACAAAGCTATAGTGATCAGAGAGAGAACAGCAGCGCAGGGCAGTGGTGAGTGGACGTCACGCTGGCAAATTTTGACTTGATTTTATTTTTGCCTGACCAAAACCACTGATAATATACAGAAAACACATCAGTTCAACAAAAAACTGCACAATTATAGGATCTGGATTTTCTACATAATTTACTAAAGTCAGACTAGATTTACATACATCTTTCTATATTTTAAAAACTTTAAATTATATTTATTTATGTATGTTTACATTAGCAACTGCACACATTGGATCTAATACTGGGCTGCATCATATTAGGTAATCACAACTTAACGAATAGATATTAAACACACAAAAAAAGCAACATATATCCAGGAGCTTCTTTGTCAGTGCACTCAAATGTTAGTAGAATACAACTAGTGAAAATGTAGGGATTCAAGAATTTCAGTTTTAACCGTTTCAATAACTATACGATGGGATGTTTTGGTATTTATTACTGGCTTTTATTATCAAATCTTCACATGCTTCTTGGAGCTCTTTTGAGTTTCACAAAACCGAGGACCATATGTGGTGTAAATTAGGAGTACCGGTGATTTTGCGGTGCAGAGGAGCGGAGCAGAGTGCAGCCGAGCCAGAGAGCGAATATTTTAGGCTCATATAGGAAGACTCTAAGAGGACTCTGACAATATTTCTGAATATAGGCCCTCCATACTAAATAGGACCATCTTAGATGCCGTTACTGAAGGCCTGAAAGCGGCTTATCTGTCAGTGGGGTCATCTAAGGGGACAGCTGAGGAGCAGGACCCATTAGAAAGAAAAGCTTGCCTCCTCCTGGTCCCCAGAGCCCGATGTCACCAGAACCTTGTTTGATGTGACCCATTTGCGTGGTTTGGTGTTTTATCACATGAGCATCGGGGAAACCGTGAGCCCCCCACCCACACCACATGCAGATAACTCGGATAAGTGACCCTTTGCAAGCACACACCTCACCCCCTTGGACCACATTCATATCCCCTATGAAACCACACAGGAACAGAAAACTCCCAAAGCCACATCCCGCTGCACATAAAAGTTGATAAAGGGATGAAAGGATTTGTATACAAACAGTTTAAATAAAGAATTACTGTTAATAGCTCTTTAGCGAGAAAAGAAAGCTACCGCACGCATGTGATTCAGTCATCCAGGCAAACTGGGCGCGCTGCCGTGTCCAAAGACCATTCAGATCTTCGCTGACCCTAATTGCTTTATTTTTTCAACGATTCTATCAGCTCTTTGATGTCCAAGTAAATGCAGAAAATTGAAGTTAATTGCTATATTTGTGCTCAGCGATGATAGCGACTGTTGTTCCACAACTGAAAATAAACACTTCCCTTTAATTAAACATCCCTCCGGACACAAGGGATCATTATGCTTTTTACAAGTCTTTTTTCATCCTCCCTTTATTTACTGACAGTGTGCAACATTTGACACTGGGAAAAGAAAAAGTGCACAGAAAACAGGAAATAACAGGAGAGCATGTCAGAGCAGAAATCATAAAAGAATTCCTCTATCTTCTCAATAGTGTCTTTTTTTTCCTTTTTTTTTTACTTCATGCTTTTTGTGATAGAGCAGCACAAATAAGTCACAAGGGTCAGTGGTACTGAAACAAAACGAGGCTGTTCCACTTGGGCTCTGGAACAATAGGGGCAACCCGATCCATTCTACTCTGTGTTTGGGCTTTATTTTGGAATTAAATGCCCAGATGCTCTGGCTTTTCTTCGTGAGAAATGACTGTGGACACCTCCTTCACATTTTTCCCTTTCTGGGCCATTTTCACTTCATAAAGCTGCAGTCAATGTGTTTTGTGTGGGGGCAAGGAGGGTCTGACACATACTGTGGTGGTCTCAGCCGCTGTCTACATTGGTGGCTCAAGTAGTCCAAGGATTAGACTTTTGTCTGCTCTGAAAAGGTAGAAAGAAGTCACTTATTTGGGTTCAGTGAAGCTGCTGATTTCCAACCCCGTTTTGGAAATAAGAGAAAGGCTTTGAAATGCCGTCTCCCCCACTCTCTACTATAAATCACCAGTGCCTGGCAAATTCATTCATTCATTCAGCGTCATTCTGTTGAAAACAACACAAAAAGCATTTTCAAATGCACAATAAACAACAATTCTGAGATACAAAAGTCACAAAAAGCACCAAATTCTTTATCTTCTTCGTGCTGACGCAAGGCAAGATTCTAGATTAGATCCCGACTTTGTTATGTAAGTTCCCAGACTCAAAGGACCCAGGGCCTTGCCCTGCATGTCTGACTCAGAGGAGCTGAGGTGCTGGACCGCAGCATCAAGGGAAGACCACACATACACACACTGGAAGGCTTTTCCCAGCTTTTGCTCGCCATCAAATGACCATGTGTGGTATTGCTGACCGGCCACTTAAGTCCACACATAAGCATCCTGGCAACCATGATGGTGTTTTGCTTCATCTTTGGCGTATATTTACATCAACTGACACATCAGATTAAAAAAAGTATAATCAATTAATGTTTGAAAAGGTGTAAATCCAAAAAAGTTGTTTTCACTCCTTGTTGATGGTTTATTAGAGCTGTATAAACTCCAACAGAGTTTTATTTTCTGAAATCCAACCTTTAAATTTTGTATATATTCGCTTTAGAGTAATGTATAAAAAGGCCTAAGAAAAGAACAAATGTAAACATGATGAGAATCAGGTAGCACATATATAAGTAGCCCCTTTATAAAATTACTTTATAGTACAATATCTATTTGTAGGACAGCTCAAAGGGAGCGCTTAGCAAATACATGATTTTTTATTAGCATTTGGGCTTGAAGTGCCCAATAAGTTCAGAGTTAATTTGGTCATTTATTTTCCTTATCGTTATCATTATTCTTTTTTTAGAAGAGGCAACTTGATTGTTATTTCAAATGTCTGTGACATTTCTTAAAGTTCCCATGTTCTTAAAAAAGCTACCAAGAGACTTTCTAACAGAAACAGGCCCACATGTCCCTCGTACAGTGAACATGAGGCTCCTTTTGCTTTTTTTAATCATTGGTGAAAAGTAATTGACTTTTGTGTAATTACAGATATATTTAGGGATATAGCCATGGATTGCTAGTTATATGTTAGGGTTACAATGAATGAATATTATTTAAAAAGATATCGTCACCTTCTTAAAATAATTGCCTAAGTCATTTTTTTTCAAAAATGATTTTTTTGCCTAAATCATCTCT
>JAUZNJ010035139.1:0-12394 GCA_034780135.1 Jordanella pulchra
GGGAATTATTGGATGCCTCTCGTAAGTCCAGTGCTACCGGTATTCAAGATGGATTCTGTTTTGCCGTGCTGCCTGTTTTGAGGACATCTCCTGTAACTCTGTTTTGGACTCTGTGTTTATTTAACGTCTTAATTTTCACTACAACCTGGTTCCGCCTCTGCCTCAGCACCAACTAAACAACCGCAACATGACAGAAACGCAGCTGGAGATAGGCACCAACAACACTCCCGACCCCAAGGGTGTAAAGAAGATGGATGGATTTATATTATAGTTATGAAAATCTACTGTATAACGGTTAGAAACAGGCTGCTGTAGGAAACAACACTGTAGGAAATGGCGCTGCTTCTTTCTGTAAAATTTTCTTGAAAGTTTATTCAGACCATAATTTTTTTGGTTGGCTGAGAAACTGAATTTGGGATTCAAACTGTCAAATTGGGGTTGAAGTATGTTCTTAAACACAACATTTAAAGAATGCAGATATTTTACCAATCATTCTTTCATTACAGCACGCGAAAGATCTAAATCTCTTTATAAAAAAACACAGATAAAAACAAGCAACAATAAAAGGTGAGGTTTAATTTACCTCGATGAAAACCACAATAACATTTGATAAGCTGCTAAATAAGTGTTTTAACAACCTATTTTCTAATTATCAACAACGAGTTTCACTTCCCTTCAATGCATACCACTTAGACATGAAGTTGTGCAAAACTATTGATTATTAGAGTTTTACTTTAGTACTTATCTAGAAAATTCCAAAGGAAAACAATGCAAATAACACCTTTTTAGTATGTATACTATAAATACACAATGCAAGCTTTTTCCTTGTGTGTATTTAGACATTTAGCACCACTGAATGTTGGTTTCCTCTCAATACTATCTACTGCTGTTTCTAATTGCATGTAGCAACATAAATATGAGTTTTGAGATGCAGCAGGAGCTGCTGATTTTAGTCTGTTCTGCATGTTTAAAGCATATCTTTCTGGCTTTTTACCTGTTTGATGAAACTCGTAAACACATTAAAGGCACTGACAGGGTCTCCTAAAGAACACCCTATTTGCTATAAAACTATACCTTATAATTTAGCCGATTCTTTGGAGTGTGTAAGTTGTATTTTTGACTTTTTTGTCTCGACATGCAAAATCCAGTTAGAATGAAGTAAGGAATGTTCCTCAGGCCTCTGTGGTAGAAAAGGCCATGATGTACTTTTCAGTATACTATGCTTGCAGTACGACCTATGATAAAAAGCTGCAGTAGCAAACAAAACTGAAAAAACAGGATACAAATAAAAATAAACGATAAGGTTGATAGTGAAAGTTGTAGAATTTGAAATTTCAAATGTGTATTGTTTATTTTCTTTGGAAAAGATCAAACATTGTTTTGAAGTGGAGGAAAAATTATTCGTATGTTCCCAATTTTAGATCGTAAAAGTGTAGACTACATTTTTTTATTTTCTTCCTTTTCCTCTAGCATCCCAAACTAAAACCCAGTGCAACCCAGTGTTGCTTGAAAGTGTGCAATAATTCAAGCAGGGTTTGCAAGATTGACCTAGGCCTCCACTTCTGGTCCATACCTCCTCTGCCTTGCAAGGTCATCAGGTGGCAGATCCATCTAATCAGGATTCAGAGGGCATAAACCAGGTACACCCAGAGTGGATGGTCTCCAATCAATCAATGGTGCAAAACACACACAGCAAATTTGGAAGTTTTAATTCAATTACCTAGGAGTTTGTCCTTGTTTCACTTTCTCTGTGGACGAGTCTTGATAGACTGTACTGGTGGAAGACTTCCAGCATTGAGCTGCAGAGTTTGCAGGTTTATTCTTCAGACCAAGTAGCCAGATCCACTCTTTTGGTTAAATAAGTGTTTCTGTGATGGTAAAAAGAAATGCAGATTTGTAAATTCTGATAAGTTCAGAATATATTACTACTGCATAAACATAAAAGCTTTTCATATAAAGACTTACAAATCGATTGTCTGACTATGGATCTCCGAGGCTTGGAAATAGAGAGATGATGCCCAAAGCTTAAGTAGTTCTCACATTGATGGGGGGGATCATCCTGAAAGATAAGCATAACATTACTACAACAGTTCTATCAGCTTTAAAGATCCCCTATTATGCAACACTGACATTATAATTTTTTTATAACAGTCATGTATGTCCTGAAGCCTGTGTATGAGGTTCACAAATTAAAAAAAAAAACCCTTTCATCTCTTCTGGGGCAGAGCTAGAAGGGGGGCCAAGGATGGCCATATCCCCAGAAGCTCCTGGATTTTGGCACTATAGCAACCCCAAAACCATTAATTTCATCACTCAACAGTTTTGTTTAAAAATATTCCTGCTTGGTTGGCTACCAAGGTAAATATCACACATCAAAATGGCACAATCAATTCTGGAGTTTTCCCCTTTTATGAAAACTTTACATTTTTTGCAACATATATCTACAACCAATCCGAACTGGCCTTGGCACCGCGCTATGTCATAACCGTCTGACAAATTCGGCCTCCCCAGGACGCTGCTGATGAATCCCAACACGAACACCGTGTTCGGGTTCGTCGGCTGTGTCCTGCGCAGGCTGGATTTGTTGGCCTGTTGCGTAATAGCGCCGCTTCCCAGCGTTTGATGGTGGAGTTCAGAAGTCTGGTTTGGCAGCTTCATGCAGATCCTCAACCAATTAGAAAAGATAATTCAGGAGCTTTTTGGGAGACAGACACTACATGCAAGCTGTAAATGCTTCTCCAGAGTTGTCCGCATATGAAAAATAAATAAATATAAAATAAAAGGCGGGAGAATGGATGGTTATACATAAAGAAAAGAAAGCGAACCCAATCATTCACTGCACTAAAAGTTATTTTTTGAATGAACTATGGTAAAATAGTGTAAAAATACCCCAATTAACTAAATATGGTAAAACCTGCCGATGAAAAACATTTGACTGTATTCTGGTAGTTGCAGTTTTTACCACTAACCTTAAAAACACTTTACATTCACTTTCAGCTGCTACAAAGGACAGGGGTAAATCCCCAGCAGATGGACTTTTTTGCTTAAAAAGTGTTGAAAATATTTTCCCCAATTCATCAAAGTAAATAAAGCCAAACTGCTCTCTGGTTTGCAAAGACAGAATACAGCAGATCTGATACTGAGGCTGTCAATTGTCACTGCTGCCACTTACTGGCTTAGTGGGGAGCTGTTTGTTCCTACACATATCCCTATCTGACAATGTTAGAGAATTATTTTTTTTTGATTCCTGTATCCAGATTATAATGTGGATCATTACCAAATTTTAATGGATTGTTTCCTGGACTGAGGTGCACCATTGGTAAAAATTTAATAAAAATATGTAATATATTTTAAAGTTATCCTGTACACACAAATTTCACTAAAACATAGCCTTCTTGGCAGAGGTGACAATGAGAGGGGTATTCTGCCTGTCTTAGTGGTAGATCATTCAGCGCCACTGATTCAATGGTTCTAATAGCATGTTACATCTAGTAGTCATAAATTATCAATGCTATCTCTAAATCACCCTCAGTTATGGGTGTGTGGTTGTTGTTTGCAAGAAAGGACACCTGTGTAGGCTGTACTCTGCCTCCGACTAGTAAGTTAGCTGGAGATGTGTTTTAGTTTCCCTGTGACCATTAACAGAGAAGTAGGAATACACACTTGAGAGAAAAATTATTTAGTTTCAAAGCCTTAGTGCAAAGGTTTATGTGCCTTTCTGCCATTAATGCAGAATACTTGATAATTATTTTGTGGCTGTTGGCTCATGCGGCTACAGAGCTTGTAGGGGCAGCTCCACTGTTACCGACATGACTTGATGCACCATAACAGCTTGGCGTGACAGAGGTAATTATTTTCGATTTGCCTTGTGTAGACAAGCCCGGGGTGCTTATTATTGTTCAGTCCTTAGAAACATACAAATCAATCTCTGGGAAAAAGCAATATTTTCCAGACAGTGTAAATACTTCATAAAATTCATTATATTTCATATACACTTCGAGAAAGTAAAACTACTATTGAAAAGTAAATTTTATCAGAAACTCAATTCACCTTGGGTGAATTTACTTAAATTTACACATGTATATATAAAGTCAGACATGCTGCATGATATAATAGGCAAGTCATAAGATCAATTCAGGTCTTAAAACAACACCTTTCTTTAAGTTGGACGTCATTTAGACATCGGTTTTTAGGCTAAATCTGGTCAGTCTGTCATAGTTTTGATTAGTCCAGAAATACTTGTTGAAAGTTAGGCTGTGTTTGGTTGGTCTGACACAAACTTAGTCCAATAATAGACATTGAAAAGACGAAAATTAAGGCCTTTTACCTTTCACTTTTCAACCAAATATAGATGTTGTTTCAACGTTAATCATGACGTCTTTTTAATGTCTTTTCAACCTATTTTTGCTCAGTTACCTTTGTCAATATACTCCAAATCATGAATCATGGTTATGAGTTCCTCTTCTGTACATGCAATTTGTTGGGCGGGGGCCTGACTCATAAAGATTTTTAAAGGAGCAAAATAGGGTTTATCATCAGAAATGCAGAGAATATGTGTCAGTATTAACTAAGAATGATGATCTAATAAAGGTGGTATAAAAACCTATGGTGATTCCTTAAAGTTGATTAGATAAAGTGTTGTTCTTTTTTTTGAGAAGCTTGTGATCAGATGAGGACAGAATAGGAAGTTATTAAAGTTATGCAAAAATAAAACACACCTGGAACCCAGAAAAATGCCTTATTCATTGAAATCAGTGAAAACCTGGAAGGGGCTATTATTTGAAGAATCATTTGGGGGAAGAAATAATCAGTTATAGAAAAGGGAGAAAGATCAAGTTGGATCTCGGCCTGAGGAGAGGCTACATGACTTCCCCTGTCCTGTCCTGAGCTCAACGTCACGGGACATGTGGGAAGGTGGGATTGGCGGATTGGAGGGCTAGTTGTCCAATCTTCCCCCCTCACCAAGGAAACCACACATCGAAAGGCAGATGGGAACGAGCCATGAGGGATTGGACCGGCTCAGTCCAGGTTCTACTGCCTGCCTTCCTTTTTTCTTTTTCTTCCTTTATTCTATTCCCCCAACCAATGTAGATTAATACAGCAACTTTTGAACTCATTGGAGGTGGATTTATTAAATCATTTTTGGATGACCAATTGGACTATGATCTGAGTTTTGCATTCTTTTAGATTTCAGCTTTTAGGTTTGAACTCAAATGATTAACAAAACAATCACTCTTCAGTGAAACTTTATATCATCGTCAAAATCGTCCGCTAGCAAGTATATTAATAAATTATATCAAAACTCATATTAAGGTGTGGACCTTGGCCTTTTGAGTCACTGCTTCTATAACAAGTTCTTCAGTGGTGTAAAACAAAAAGGTGTGAGTTTCTAGGATAAAAGGGTTTTATTTGATTTCTTTAACCAAGTTAATAAAACAACACCCAAGTAACTTATTTCTAGTTACTAAAATAATTTGACCAACTTCTAAGTGCAATTGCATTAGAACAGAAAGCTGTCGTTAATTGTAGTGATGATGGAGGACTGGGCTGCCAATGCTGCTCATTCGAAGGGTTTGGCTCTGAGAAGAAGACAGTTTGGTGGTTAACAATTTCTGTTCGCCTGACCAAGAAGGTGTCACAGGGATTCTATCTGCAGTGATACTCAGGTCCAGACATCCAATAACCCAGGTTGGTAAAGCTGAGTGATGGCCTGAGGCAGGATGGAGGAGGACTGATCCACTTCACAGAAAACACCTTGAATGAGTCTGAGATGTGGTTGTCTCATGGCTTTCTCTCAGGATCAGTCACAGTCTTATCATCCTTTGATTGTCATAAGGTTGAATTATGAAAATTTAATCTTCTTTGTTGAGTATAAAAATGAGAGATGATAAAACAAGATGGATAATTTTTTGTGTAAAATTATGGATGTCTTTCTGTCTGTATAAAATGCAAAAAAGAAGAACAATAATTAAGTCCTCAGAGTACTCTGGTTTAGTTTTAGAACTTGTAATTTTTTTGTGGGATTTAATAGACAAGTGACCTTTGGTTGATGATCTACTTATATAAAAGTTAGGGTTTACCTTGCATCCTGGCAAATTAGATGCCAAAGCTAGGGCAGGGGAAGGAGAGTAGGCTACACACCTGCGTTAGCTTTGGAGATGCTGATGACCTGCATACCTAAGCTGATTACTTATTGGATTGTCTGCTGGATTGTCTGCTCTCCATTAGCACAGATAGGCGGGCATTAGTATTGGATAAGTTGGCATTGAATAGCATGCTTTGGCTGGTATACTATATCCACAGTTCTTGAAAAAGACAGACAGATCTGCTTCACACTTTGTCTTGTTGTGCAAATAGTCTCACTCAATGAGGGCTTAGCTTATTGACATATAAATAGGAAATGTACATCTTGGCTGGACAAAGTAAATCATCATTAGAAAAATTAAATGCCTCATCGAACAAAATATTTGTTAACATTTCTTTATTTAGATATAAACCTGTAAATAGAGGATCAGATGAAGAGAAAAGAGAAAGCATTGAGTATAGAAAACAAGGAGCAACTGAAAAACTGAGTAACAGTAACACTAACGGGTATGAACTCTGACAATACTTAAAGGCAGTTACCAGATGCCCAATTAAAGTAAAAAAAAAACAAAAATAAAACCCACATCCCAAAGAGGGAAGTTGGAGCCCTTCTCAGAAGGAGGGCAAAAAATAAAAAATAAAAAAAGTTCTTGGTTCAGGTGGGCAACCAGGCTTTGTTCCCTAACAGACATACAGGTCATTAATGAACCATAAATGCTGTGTATCCTGAATATTATTAGAATTGTGATCAGTGTCCTAAAAAGAAAGACATTTAGGAAAGCATAGCTTGTTTCTTCTCTCCAATTTTTTCCTAGGCATCCAGGTTATGTCTTAACAGAGTGCCTGGTCCCATATGACTTCGGGTTTGGCTCCCTCTAGTGTAGCAAATGCGCAATGGTTTTCAACTTTCTGTTTTCTGTATGTGCAGAATTTTACTTTTTATTTCTGTAAGGGTCTTTTTAGGGTCTTGAAACTTTGGAGGCATCAGCTAGTCGGCCCAAATAGGTTCAATTTTTTAAAAGACGGTAGTCTATTTTATAAGGGGTTTGAAACTGAAATACAATAATACATGCTATATCTAAATGTATTGTGTTGAGTTATACAAGGGTTTATGCACATTTTATGTGGTTTTAATGGCTTTTTTTTCTGTGGTTAAGGAAAAGGATGAAAAAAGTTGTTCCTGTTGGGAAATAATATTTTAGATAAAAAATCACCACACATTTATTTAAATATACATATTCTTTATTTCAACTACGTTTGTCAGAAACATTATCTTAAAAATAGAGAAACTATTCTATGACTCAAAAATTTGATTCTTTTCTGATGTAGGTAAATCTAAATTCTGTATCCTCATCAAAGGCCATGGAGGCATTTCCCATATTTTAATGGTTATAATATCTTGTTATTATGGACATAACACTGGCTGGTATTCTATATCCACAATTCTGGAAAAAGACAGACAGATCTGTTTCACACTTTGTCTTGCAGTGCAAACAGTCTCACTCAATCTCATTCTCACACTACATTGCCTATGATATGTTCTCAGTCATATTTGGACCGATTGGCCGTTATAAATTATGAGTTTTGATGGATAGCCACAAACATGTTTTTTGAAAATAAATTGACTTTATTCGGTCTTAAGCAATACAGTGTGAGTATTAAAGATTGCTTTATGTAAAATAGTTCAATAACAAAGAATTGCCTAATATCCCTTTATTAATCAAATGAAAGAAATAACATGATGTAGGTGGGAGTGATAAAGACTGTTTCAAGAATGCCATGTTATTATATCAATTTAATACTACATTCAGTAATTAAAGAATGACACAGCCAGGTTCTTGTTTAGGTTAATTTGAGTATCTTACTCGGAAGAAGTCAGTGTCTTACAATTAAGTAATTTATTAGAGGATATGGGAAAGACTACTGCAAGTGCAAAAACATTCCTACATTCATAACATATTTCATACATTCAGTTTTCTCCAAAGGAAAGCCTTCCTTAATGGTTTTCTGAAGAACCTAGGCTATGGAAGTCCACACTAAGGTTTGTCAACTTATACAGTCTGGTTTAAATGTTACAACTATTATGACTAACATGACTGGCTACACAGAAAGATTATTGTTTTGTGAAATGCCTTTAACACTCAATGAGCCACCTCGACCCTCTTTCCATAGAAAAGAAAACAGTGAGCTGCAAATTATTTTTGTCATCAAAAATAAAGATAACAATGATATTGTTAATTTTTTCACTGTTATGCTTTGTTTAATTAATTGCTTATGAATTTCATAAAGTGCTAGGAAAATTTAATTTTTTCTGGCAACAAGGCAGAAGAAACAACATTGGCATGCAGCAAACTCCAAATAATTTTAGAAAGAAGCAACAGCCGGTACATAGGCAGTTAAAAAAAGCTGACAGTAGTAAGCTGCCGTACCAGCAGTAACAGGACGTCAGGTACTGGAAGTCAGAGGTATAGAGACTAAAAAGGAATGGTATGAGTACTGTCCCCTGTGGTGCTCCTGTGCTGTTGACTATCTGATAACAGTTGACCCTTCACTCTAACAAACTGTGGTCTGGTTGTCAGGTAGTCTCTGATCCAAGTAATGGACAATGCCACCACCTGAGTCTTCTGGAATTTCTCACAAAGTAAGTCAGGCCAAATCGTGTTAAACGTACTGGAGAAATCAAAGTACATGATCCTGACAGAGCTGTCTGCCTTGTCGAAACGACAGTGAGCTTCTTGAAGCAAGTGTATGATGGCATCTTCACTTCCAACTCCACCATGATAAGCAAACTGCAGAGGGTTCTTACAGCTGCTTGTTTGTTTGCTGAGGTGAACCAACAGAAGTCTCACTAGAACTTTCATGTTGTGGAATGTCAGGGCAACAGGTCTATAGCCACTGAGGACTGTTGGCTGAGTCTTATTTGGTACTGGAACAAGGCAGGAGGTCTTCCACATCACTGGAAATGTCTCCTGCGTTAGACTAAGGTCGAAGAGGTGGTGAAGAATCCCACACAGCTGCTCTGCACAGATGGGACACTAGGGCTGACACCATCAGTCTCTTCAGTTGTCTCTTCACTTGACTTCTAGAGACAGACAGGTGAAAGGCAGAGGTACTAGCACCATCTTCTGATTTGGCTGACAAAAAAACTCATAGAAGCAGAAAAGCCAATGGCAGAGAGGACCCTGTGACTGTGGGCTGGAGAGAAAAATGCTGAATCCTGAACTGAACCTGTAAAGCATGTATTCGGTTCATTGGTTCTGTCCAGACTTCCATCTGTCTGATCACCCTTTTGCTTGAAGCCTGTAATCTTCTTCATCCCTGTTCTAGTAGGGATTGTGTTATCTACACAGAAGTTTATGTAGTCAGTCACACACTCAGTGATTGCATTGATATCCTTTTTTGGCTTCTTCAGCTCCTGTCGACCATTTTCTTACAGTTCTTTTTAATGGAGATTGTCTTTTATAAAGTGGCTTATACTCTGAGCAGAGAAAAACAGGATTGTGATCTGATTTCACAAGAGGAAGTCTTACTTCAAGATGAGGAGTCTTTCATATTTACAGAAAACAAGTTCAAAGTCTTGTTTTCTCTGGTACAGCTGCTGACAAACTGTTGAAATGTTGATAGTGTAGCAGAGAGTGAGGCATGATTGAAATCACCAGTTATTGCCAAAAATGTATTTGGCTCTTGTCTGTAGCTTAGCAACAATGGAACTGATTACCTCACATGCAGTGTGGGCAATGGCAGAAGGTTGAATGTAAACGGTTATCAAAAGAACACTGGTAAACTCTCTGGGCAGATAATATGGCTGAAAACAAACTGCCAACAGTTCAATATCTGCGCTGCAGTGATGAATCTTCACATCAACGTGCCCTGGATGACACCATCTGTTGTTCACAAGCACTGCTAACCCACCTCCTTTGAGTTTTCCAGTCTTCTCTAAATCTCTCTCTGGTCAGAAAGCCTGGCATCCGAGATATGATCCTGCAGCCATGTTTCAGTAAAACACATAATTCTACATTGTCCATATTCTGGATGGGTCCTTGCTAGGGCTGGAGTTCTTCCAGGTTGTTTACTAAAGATCTTTCATTGCCAATGATGAATGATGGAAGAGATGGTTCAATTTTCCTCTCCTCCTTGCTTCTGCTTTGTATCCGCAGTGCCTTCTTTTCCTCTCAGTTGATTGCGCAATTCTATATAACATATATAAGGCAATTATAAAACATAAGAAGCAGAATTCTGACATTTCCTTATTGTTATGAGCTGACTCTATATAAACATTTTAAGGTATGATAGAAGCTAATCCATGCTAAAGCTAATCTGATAAACATTGTATGTTCTATCTTCTGTATTGTCTATTTTTCACTGTTTTGTTTTAATTTTTTTCTCCTTCCACGTTCTCTTTCCAGTTGCCATTTCCCTCTTTCTTGCCCTAGTTCTTGTTCCCTCTTTCTTTCTCACCTACCTTTCAGTCTCCATGTCCGGTGTACAATTTAATCAAAGAGATTAAAAAATGATAATAACAAACATTGTACTGAGGTGTGTAGTACTACAGTGTACTGCACACTGTGGTACAGCAGAATTTCAATGTTCTTTTAAAGAATGTGAAACAATGTAAATGCTAAGCATTTTAAAACATTTGGCAAAAAGTTGCAGAAAAATGCATACACTTTAGATACGATTAAGAACAGTGATGTTCACTCCACTTTAGGAGGGTACCTGCTCAATTTAGATATGACAGGGGAAGCCTCTGGACAAATGTCTTGTGTATGCCAGGCAGTGTCCCTTACCTTGAGGGTAATGTGTGAAACAGACTGAAGGCATGACCGAATAATATACCTCTGACCTTCTGTTAAAAGAACAGCACTATTGCTATTCCTGTGAGAGAGTGGGAGGAAATTATCCCCCAGCTGCTGCACTCTCCTCCACACATAGGCATTCAGGTCAGTTTTCCTGAGTGGCATGATCAGAACAAGTGCTAAAGTGGATTGTTATTTTAATAGGTCTAGCCCTAAATTTGATCACAATACTGGTTGCTGTCTTTGCACAATCAGCTCTTTACCCCGAATCCTTATGTCCATATAAACATGCTCAGAGTTAACTGTACTGTAAACTGTTCTATAATACAAGAAACATATATTCTATATCTTGCCTGTATGTATAAAGGCTGTGGTATGTAAGAAAATCAACTTTTGCATCAAAAGGTATAAATGAATCATACCACTGCCTTTATCGGTCTATGATTTGGGGATATAATCCCGTTTTTTATAAGCTCTACTTCTACAATGAGGTTAGAAGCATAATCTAATTCTTTCTTGTTTGGGCATTTACAAATGTTTTTGATCACTGAGAGCGCCTTAGTTATTTCTCTTAACTGTCAATTATCTTGTGGGTATAGAATGTGGTCTACAAAAAACATTAAACAAAAAATAAAAAACAAGGAATTTCCTGTTTATTTTGGGCTCAGTTTCTAATCGTGTGCCATCTATTCCTAAAACTGACAGTTTTTTTGGGCCTGAGACTACCTCACACCAGAGTTAGTTCTGTTTGGCCCAAGGGATTGCAAAGCCAAAAGGCCTTGTTTAATGGCCTGATGAGAACTCCCAAAAACCCCAAAGAGGATGGAAGATCATTTTGCCCAATAAACATGGGCATTTGACTGCTTTTACACTGCACAGCATTGGCTAAATATTACGTTATGATGGGTCCATGATCCATGCCAAAGGTCTTTTACTTTGGATGGACTGCAAGATGGAGTAGTAGTATCTGCAAAAAACATTAAATTAGAGTATTCATAATCTTATCCAACAAATTTGATTGTACAATTCAATATGTACATAAATCTCTATCAGTTTCAGTTATTTGTCAAGTTTTGTATTCCAAATTAGTCTTTTCTATTAGATATAAAACATCTGCTTATAATAAAAATATACTCTGAACCCTAAAAGCTTTAATAATAGTGCCCCAGCTAAACATGTTTGTCTGGTCTGTCTTTTCTCCCCTGCTGTGAAATACTGGTAGTGATATTATAGCAAAGCTGACAGACATATCTTAAACTCTAAATTAAATGTCTTGTTTTCATTCTTGTTTTCTAAGTATGCTTTGCTCTGATCCTACCCAGCTTTATTCAAATCTATTTCATTACTTGAGCATTTGAACCACTGTAGTTCAGCCCAAGTTTGGGTGAAGATGGGTTAATGAAGGTTGTTCAGGTGGCCTCAGGGGAGTTAGTAGGCATGTGTGTATGCACAGGGAGGGGTGGTGGTGGTGGTGGTGGTGGTTGTGGGGGGGGGGGGGGGGGGGTTTAAACAAA
>JAUZNJ010035140.1:0-12394 GCA_034780135.1 Jordanella pulchra
GTAATAAAGACATTTTGTGAACCTACTCTGGTCTTGGCTGCGTTTTGGGTTCTGGCTGATTTTGCTTGTACGTTACATAAACATTTAATACTTATTATTGCGTAACGATTTTTCCAATTATATTTCACAACACAATGATATTTGATGAAGTCTTTACATTAATAAAAATGTTTAGATATATTTTCACATTTTGTAACATTTTCTTTTCCTTTGATATTTGTTGTTATTTACCACTAATCTCAATACTTAACTAACAAGAGTCCATTTTCTACTCCCTCTTATCCTTGCAGAACTGTGAGGGGACTTGCCTCTATTCCCAGCAGTCAACCATACATACACAATTAGGGTAATTTAGAGTTACCAGTTAAATGAAACGAATGCTTTTGACCTTTATTTTCAATAAATCATTTAACTGACTTTGTCTCCTGTGGTGTTCTGCGTGTGGGCTAACTTTATAGAACCTAAACATGACAATAAGTTGTTTTTTTAAACAATATTTAGCCATGTACAATCCTGTCAAGATTAAAATTATACTTGTGATATTAAAATTGCCATTGCACAGAAAGTTATTTAGTGAATTTATATTGATATATTACGCGGCTTTTGGTGGAAAAGAGTGAGATCAATGAGCTGTAGTAATCCAAAAGGAGCCTTTATGTTCACTTTCAGAGAACAATTCTAACATGTATTGTCGCCTATATCTGCATTACCAAATACATTTCTTGATGAGATTTGTGATAGCCCTGGGGTAAGGTCAATAGGAAAAACAACACTATAGCAAAACTTAAGTAAACTTAAACCAAACTGAATTGAAAAGAACATGTGATAATTTTTTAAGAATTTATATCAAAACTTTAAAAAGTTATTTTTGACAGTATTTTTTTTTGGTGAAAGATATCAAACAAAGTAACTAGTAAGTGTAACCAGTTTTCTTTTTCAGGTAACGACCACAGGACTGGTCATCTCTCATTTTTTGTATTAAAACCCATTTGTTAATGTTGGGCCAGATTGTTAAAGTGTCTTTTTTATTTTTAAGTGAACTCTTTGTTTAAACAAGAAAAGCCCACAAGGGGGCCCCTCCTTAAAGGAGGTATGACCTCAGGGACTTACCTGCAGTGCTGTTGGTGAGTATTTAGTGCTTGTTTCACTTTTTACATATTGTCTAAGAGAATGGGAAACAAACCATTGCAATGTCTTAATGTTGCTAATACTCCATCCCTATGCAATAAATGCAGAGCATATAAACTTACATGAGTCAAATTACCCTTACCAGAAAAAAAAAAATTGAAAAGGGGTGCAAATGAACTCTATGTACATTTCTATTCCCCAACATGATTAAAGATAAATTTAAAAATGATTTCAAAATCAATGTCTATGTAAAATTACAGGTCATGAATCCTTTAAAACCCTAAATTGGATTTCCAACACATTTCACTTGATCAAGGAAAAGGGTAGATACAGACAGTCATTTAAAAATGTTCTGAAGCTAAAGAAGCTAAAAAGACAAGTGAACATTGACCGCTCAACATTGACCAATCAGGTTTTAAAACAGGTTCACTTAAAAACTAAAACGTCTCTGTAAGAGAACTTTTGGACGAGTCCTTTTGACAATCTTATGTCTCTCTGTAAAATAACAAATTCAGCTGCATGTTCACTGCTGTGTATAAAAGCTTGTTACAAAGTGTGGATAATTCAGTGCTGTGGTTATGTATGTCCCCATTATACTACAGTTCAACTAAGCAAGTTCAAAATAATATTCTTCAAAAAAAGGTATCTGAACATTTCAACAGATGTATTAGGAAGGAAATGGATAAGGATTCCTCATTTAATTCTCTATTTTCCATGTGATTTAAATTAAATTTGTTTACAAGCCTTACAGGACTAAATAAACTTCTTAAATCTATCCTATCCATTAACACACTCTTGTCTAAATTATCCACTCCTGCAAAAAAACATTTGGGAGACCCTTTGCCAATAAAAGCAGTACCATTAGGCGTTAATGATACTGAAGCATCAGCAACAGCCGAGCTGAATTATCAGCTTGTGAAACGATGGTGTATGCTCCTGTTGAAGCTGTGAGTCATTGTAATTCTAATTTGTGCTGTTTTATTTATGAGTTTGCTTCTGAAGCACTACACTACCCACAAGCTTTGATGACTTTGTACCAAATGGAACCACTGTTGCCATAGAAACCATAAAGTTGGCAGTGGAACGCGATAAAGTAACATCGGCCAACAAGCACTCTTTTGTCGTCTGGCAACACCAGCAGAGTGGTTTGACAACATATAATACTTCTTTGCATCTAGAATTGGAGCAAAGACTCCATAATCTTTAAATAACTACTTTAACTAAACTTTTATTTGACTTTTTTGTTGATCCTTTACATCATAAAACGGCTCTTTTGCTTGTTTTAATTATTTTCAGAGACGGACATTGCTTTGATTTAAACTGGAGCAGAATTGATTTGACTAAACAGCTTCTTACCTAAAAGAATATTCCACCAAACACCAGTTCCACATGCTTACATTAGGTAATGGCATGAACAGGTTAGTCTGTAAAGACTGAAATATTATCAAATGATTAAATGCAGTATAATACACATTCTCATTCTCAGAGGTTAAAAGAAAGATATTAATGTAAGGTTTCTGTAATGTAATCACACAACTACTTAAAAAATGCAACGATTAAGCACAATCTTCATCATAGCTGACTCCTGGCTTGTGTGGGAAGCTGGATTTGCTGGGCATCCTGTTCATCTCAGCGTACATTCAATTACAGTCGCCCACAAATTACTTCAAGAATACAAGCCAGGCTGAGCCGCCTGCCGCCTCCACATGTGAATGCACTTCTCCTCCTCCTCCTCATGCCCCTATCCTCACTTTCTTTCCCTTCCTCTTTTCTTTCTCCTTTCGGCATTTCCGCAGATGAATGCTGGATCGTTAGTTGTCTGAGAGTGCATGCTTTTTTTGGTTTCCGCCCGAGTACTTTTACTTTTTGATCTCTCAGAAGGAGTCGGGCTGGAAAACACACGAGCAAAGAAAACACCCTCAAACAAGAGGCTTCATGTCTTTCAAACACCCACCACTGACACGTGCTGTTGATTCCTTTTCTTTTATTCTTCTCTCTGTTCAATGCACACGGAGGATGCTGATATGCACTGCTGTAAGCACAGGTGCATGCATGCAGATATACACGCAAAAGAAACAAACAGCAAACAGTCCCGACAACCCCCCCCCCCCCCCCATATCAGTGTGTGAATCTGTCAAGTGTGCTTGCAAACACCCCGTTTCTTCCAACGCACACAACAAGCTTGTTCTCAGCATGTGTTCTCTCCATCTTTCCTGCTCTTTCTTTCTCCCCAGGGTGCGCATGATAGCCACTGATGTAGGCACCAATTTATTTCTCTGAAGGAGGTGTGTGAGAAATATAGATGATATCCTTCAAAAGGATTTTAAGAGTTGTAGTTGTAAAGGAGATGAGGAAGAAAAGGGCATGCGATTCTTATATTTCTTAAAGCTATAAGCCCTCATCTAAAGGCACAAGGGTCCTTAGCAGTCTCTTTACGAGATATTACAATTTCTTTTGATTTTTTAGCTTCTTTTCCATACAACAACATGATCATTACATAGAAAGGTACAATATAGTAGTAAATAACAACAACCAACTTCCATCCATCCATCCATCCATCCATCCATCCATCCATTCATCCATCCATTCATCCATCCATCCATCCATCCATCCATCCATCCTCTCCTGCTTATTTGTATAGGGTCATGGTGGGGCTGGTGCCTGTCTTCAGCACCTCATGAGCAAAAGGCGTGGTAAACACCGAACACATTGCAAGTCCATTCATCGCAATGCAACACAGAGACATACAGAGACACAAAACCAAGCACACACATAATCACTCATAAGGTCAATTTAGAGAGGCCAATTAACCTTATAGTCATGTGTATGACTGTGGGAGGAAGTCGGAGTACCCGGGGAGAGAACCCATTCATGCATGAGAAGAACATACAAATCCAGGACCTGCTTACTGCAAGGCAACAGCCCCACAAACTGCATCAATGTCCAGCCCACAATATTAATAATACTGGTTTTTCAAGACTAGAAAAAACAGCGCCAAATATCAAGTAAAGATATTTTGAGATGTTCTACCAAGTAAAACACATCTAATCAAGTATTTGTAAAACCTATTGTAATAAAAAGTCACCCATTTTTTTATATTTTATGCAATTACAGTACTTCCGTTTGGCTTGCATGCTATGTTATTTAATCTCCTCATAAACCTGCTGCAACATAAAGCATTATTCCACTGTACAAAACCATCAAATTACATGGTTAATAACAGAAAACTGTAAAAGAAAGCCATCCACGGTTTTTATATTCTATCTAATTATTACATGTGAATCATATGGTCTGTATACTGTTTTATTTAATGTCTCCAAAAACTAGCTGCAATAAATAGGTGCATTATTACTAAGTAACACCATTAAATTACATGGTTAATAACAAAAAACTTTAGTGTAAAATAATGACACCCATAATGAAGAGGCACAATAATAATTCTTTTTAATCATTTTCTAGTATGACTTAATAGCCTAGAGCATTTTCTAATTTAAATTAATTTCAGTTCACTCATATCTCAACCATTACTATCAAAATAAATAAAATAAATTATATGTTTAAAGTGTTCATCTCCCAATTTTCTCTTTTCAAGAAGACTACACAAGCAGGTTAACACTGAGTAATATAGATGTAGGCTGAGAAACATACAAGTGGAATATACAGATTATTCATTTTTGTTTATAGTCTATAAACAAAAATGTTAAACAAAAGTGTTTAGATCTGTTAGGCACTTCCTGTGTAAATATTTCAGTGAACACAAAGTTTACAGTGAAATAAAAAAAAGGTGCAGTGTTTTTTACATGGGTCCATCTATTGAAAAGGAGAAGGGCAATTTTCCAGCATTCTGGTTACATTTTACAGGTTATTTCAATGCACTTTGTTATGTTTTTCAAGAGCAGCAGAAAGTCATAAAACAAAGGTAGGGGCAGCCCTCGATCTATAAAAGTGGGGTCAATTTTCGCAAGCTTGCACATTACATTACTCTCATGGATGAACATTACGCACAGGTATATTAAACTTTATGTGCTCCTAGACAATTTTTTTCATGGTATTTATTTTAACAAATGGAAGGTTCAGTTTTTTTCCTTTTGTTTTTTTGTCTGAATGTTTTGTCTCAGTCTGTCATGGGGATTGAGAAGGGGACAGGTAGATGTGTTAAAGGATGGGATGACTGATAGCAGCAAATCACTGGTGAGAAAGACTGCGGTTCCAGAGAAAATATTTTCTGTGGCAGTAAGACAATTGGAGAGACAAAGGAAATGCAAATTGAAGGGATAGGTCCTTTTGTAGCTATAGATGAAACCAAGTTAAAATACAAAAAGATGAAATTTACTTATGTCTGTTGTACAGATATATTGTTTGTTGTTTAATTTGTTTAGCTTTTTTTAGCTGTTAAATAACTATTTAGGGTAACAAAAAATGGAGCAGAAAAACCTGGTGTTGCAGATATGCTGTGCACTGTAGGAAATCTAGCTTTAGCCAAAAGATTGTTCTCTTTTAATATGAACTTTCCAATTTGTGCTGATCGTTATTTCCTAGTAAAATACTTTTGGTCAACTTTTTCCCTATTGTTAAGTGTTGACGTAGAAGACGTGGTCTGATGTTTCTTGGTTTTGAACTTCCGGAAGTGAAAAATTTTGAAATGCAACCTATCTTAAAAGTTGTAAACCCTCCTGGTAATATGTCTTTGATCGTATTTGTTGACTATTTGACCAAGTTAGTTGAAGCAAGTTCCGTCAAAGAAGCTACATCTTAAGTAGCAGGTGGTACATTTATGACTGACCTTTTGGCTAGACATGGTACACCCACTTAAATGATATTGACAGAGGGTCTTCCATTGGGAGAGAGCTATTTGTACATGTTGTTTCTGCCTTATGCTTTGTTCACAGGCTCACTACAACATATCAGACAGTGCCACAGAACATGTAAGCTGAACTTTGAAAACTACAATCTGCACCAGTGTAGGTGGGAAGCACACTTAATGGGATGATTTGTGCTTTTCTGCACAATTTTAGTATAGATCGCAATCTTTCATAAATAAAAAGCAGCAAACAGATAAAGAGGAAATCTATAATCAAAACAAAACAAACTAAAAAAGAATTTGGGGGGAGTGGTCCTTTCAGGAGCTGCTGCTGAAAAGGCCTTGAGGAACCCTATGTTTTAGTAGAGCCACTTTACATTATAAATTTTCAAAAAGGGCAAAAAACATTACAGTATTTTAGTTTAATGCTGGACATATAGATGCGACGAAAGCAAGAGCTGCCAAGCCAACAGCCGAACCAAAAAAAACATGGCAATGCAAGAGGTGCAGAAGCTGCCATGTAGGTTTTGCTAGCATGTTTTTTTTGTCAGAATCTGCTATTTTATCTTTGAAAAAAATAGCAAAAGTGTAAAAGCATATGCCTTTGTGGTTTCTCATGCCATCTGCTGGCATTTCATTTCGTAGTGATAGGCTGAAACCACGCTTTGGTAAGCAGGCATTAGGTGTTGCTTCACTCAATCAATTTGAAAGGCTCTGCTGAACAGTCCGTTTTCCCCCCAATAGATTTCATGGGAGCAGTCCCAGATATAATGTGTAGAACTAAATCTGAGTATCCCACATTATAAATCTGTTTGCAAAATATTTTTTTAAAATAAACTTTACTTTAAATACTATTGCAAAATAAAACAGCAAATTGTAATTGTAAAATAAAACTTCTAATCTTAAAAAAGTATTCATGTTAGATCTAGATGTCAAACATGTATTCACCCAACATCAAAGAAAGTCAGTTGGGTGTATGAATAAAAACGATGTATATTCTGTGACGGATAGTTGGGCTTCATGCTACAGTGGCTCTGTTTCCCTTTTTTTGTACAATAGTAAGCTATCAGATATTCCCATGAAGCTTAAGTTCTTCTCATGGCTGGTTCCAGTAGAAGAGAAACACCCCCTAGGGTCTTTAAATCCCCTTAGTGTTCTCTTCTCTGATTGGCTGCAAATCTAAAAAAAAGCCTTCTCCTATTGTTTTATCGATTTAAATTCTCTAAGGAGGCCAACTGTAACATTGGATACCAAGGTCTGTTCATGAATGGTGTCTGCCTGTCAATGCTGGAGGTTGCCCCTGAGGCAAAACTAGCAACATTTGAGATATTCAATATGCCAGACACAGTTAAATCCATGGTGGGATTATTATTTGGAAGGTCATTATACAATGCATGTCACTACCATTGGGTCTGTTGAACAAGAGGGTGTTTGAATGTGCAGCTCACTCTTTTAGAGTTAATATTCTTTTGATTTATCTCTTTTTATTTTACTTTATCTACTTGCATAATGTTTCTTTTATTCTGGTTTAAGATCCCAAAACTTTGTTGGACACTCAGATAAGTCTTTCTTAAATTCGAAGTTGAATGATAAACATTCAGGTCCATCATTATGGAGGACCAAGAGAATCACAGGAAAAGAAAACCAGCCATTTTAAATGTAAAATTTAAATCAAGCTATTTGAATTTTCTAATTGTACATTTTAAATGTAATTATTAAAGAGGAATTTTAAATTTTAGTTATTAATCCATTATTGAACACTGGAATTTGAAAATGTATTTTCAGATCCTATTTCTAAATGAAGATTTAAAAAACAAAATTCATAAATCTGATTATAAATACCTTTCCTAAACACACATTTAAAAAGGTTACTCTGTATTCCATTTCCATTTTATTTTTCAAATTACATTTTCAATTCCCTTTTGAAACTGCATATTCCTTTTGTTTTAAGTGCTCAAATTTGAATTTCTATGACCCTTCAGACCTATATTTTCACCTAACAGTTTCCCTTTTCAATTCACCTTAACCATGACCCGTCTGTTCCTTGAACACTCTGAAAACACAAATAAACCTATTACAGCTGCTCTTCAGATGTAAAAAGCTTTCCCTTTGGTTAGACAGTCACAGTTGGATCATAACGCTAAGAAGAAGTGGTACATTACATCATTGTACACAATTGTGACACAATTTGTTGCACGAAGCAGTAAAAATTCCTGGGATTCAGTTCCTGGCCCAGAGTCTTTCTGCAATCATTTTGTTTCTATCTAAGGAAAACCAGCTGATTGCATTGAGTTATTGACTTGCAGGAAATACTCCTGCTGGATGAGGATGTGTCTCATCCAGAAGGAGTGTTGAGATTCAAGCGGTCAGGTACCTCCTTATCTAGGAACGATTTTAAACAACCCTGTTCTAAGACGACATTCGAGGTTAGAACTTGTGGTCCATTGTTCATAAGACTAATGCCCTAGAGAGAGCCTTTTCCGTTTTGCCCCACACCTTTGGAACAGTTCTCATCTTATCATAGCCATCTTTTTGGATTAGTTTTTTAACCCAGTTAAGCAGAAAAAATCAGGCTGTTCTCATTATTAGTTTCTTCTTTTGGTTGGTGTGTTTTTTGTTATTTTTGTTACTGTTTAAACTGTTTTTAGCTGTTCTCTTATTGACTTTTTGTTTTATCATAGATTTGAGTATCCTATTGTTTGTTTTGTTTTCTTGTTTTTATTTTACAGTTATGGACAAGTACAGGTAGATTTTATTAGTTACTTTTATTTCATATTGCACCACTCCGCTCTTCAGCAAACCATGCGTTTTTGACAGTTCAGTATAACAATTTCAATTGCTGTTAACTAATTTTTCAACTGTCGAAACATGACAGAAGAAATCCTTTAAAATTCGACTACGAACCCATAAGAAATCGAACTGACAGGAATACATTGGTGGAACAAGATTAGATTATTCTAGTTTGAGCATGGGTAAAGGACATGAATGAATTAAAATTCGGCTGAGTCAGTGAAGAGCTGATAAAAGCCCCCTAACTAATGCAAAGACTTTTTATGTTAATAAGATATTAAAAGGTGTGATGAAATGAAGGAAAAATCTATAGAGAAGCTTATGCTTCATGAAGATAACTTTTCCTAATAAGGATAAAAAATGTTCAATTTATTTCTAATTTCCTTCACCTTTTGAATAAAAGCTTCTCAAAGAAACAAAGGTTATATATTTCCTATAGTGAACTTGTGGTATAACTTGACTAACTTTGAGATATAAAAAGGTTATATAGAAAGTGTGGTATCTTATTTAGAAACAGAAGGCATGAAGTCAATTGTTTTCCTTTACAGATGTTACATATTTGAAGATACATACTTTTGCAATTGTCATACAGAGTACATGTCACAAAATACTGTAGTTTGTTAGACTTAGTGAGGTGGGCTGATCTTATAAGTACGTGCTTTCATGAAGTGGATTGGGGAAAACTGTATAGTTCCTATGCTGTACATATGAAAGTGGGGAGCTCTCCCCTATGCTAAATGAACTATTGATTGGAAGCATCCTGCTTCCTTTCTACCTCATACCCTACTGCCTTCACTACTTAGATAGCACTTATCATAGTGACCTCTGTCGCACTTCCCCTTTACCTTAAGTTTCCTTATCAATTTGCACAATTCAGAAACAGCCCATGCGTTTTGGCTCACAATTTAGACCAAGGGCAGAAACTATCTGTTTATATCAGGATGTAGTTATCCCTGCCACAACTAGTTTGTTTTCCCCTTTGGTCCAGACTTTTTGTGTAAGTGTGAATATGCTTCTGAATGTCTGTACCACTAACTTAAACTTTAGACAGAGATGAAATATTCTGAAAGTACTAAATTAAATATGACCTTGAGTCTACACATAGAGAGAAATAAAACAAAAGTTGAAGGCCTGGTGAGATCACCAATCCTGTATGCATCCAGTATTATGAAAGGGTTGTAAAGCTTTGACAAATCAGGATAGGAAAGAGGAAATGGATTTGTTGCTGTAAAACTCACATGGATTTCTTTCTGTGGTGATCTCACAGGACCCCACTCCAAGCTCTTGGATCCTTCACCCTCTGATCTCACAAGTCAAGTGTAAAAGTCCTCTCATCTGGAATTATTCATGTTTCTACAGACCCAGTCCAAAGCTTTAATCAAATGCCTGCTGCCCTTCATGCTGTGGACCTCTCTCACACACTGCTGTCACAGCAGGGACGTTGGGTCAATCGCTGCTGCCACCACAGTTTCCTCTGAGAAACATTCTCTTTGCATGGGATGGCCATTAAAGTAATCCAAATCTGTGTTGGCAGAGTGGACATAGCTTCTACTGTTAGGCTCTTGCCTTCTGCCAAAGTAATGATTAATGTGAAGGTGAAAGTAGTGGTCCTAAAGCTGAGACAAAGGCATGTTAAAGTACGTTTTGAATCTGTGGCGATAATTGTAAGACTTATTTCTTTAATTTTTACCTTCCTGATACAATATTAAACACCATCTTGTTTTCAGCACTGCCTTTGTTCTAATTAAAATATTACATAAAAGTATCAGAAAATTGCTGCAGTTTTTATGGGAGCTGATCCATGACATAAATTTTTCCAATTTATCCCAAGGCTGTCCCATTGGGAATTTATTGACTGTGTATTTCATTAAACCACTTTGAGCTCCTTATCATTTTCTAGAAACCACATTAAAAAGATTTAGGTTTTGTGAGATTACATTATCTTGCTGAAAGTAGCAACCAGCATATGGGTGCACTGTTATCAAAAAAGAGGTAAACATAGGTCACAATTATATTTAACAGGTTGTGGCATTGAACATATGTTTATGTAGGAACCAGGGTAGCATAAATATGTTCACTTCACCACCAATTCTAGCAGTCCAAACAATTTATACAATTTAGGATGGATCCAAAGTTTTAAATGGTTTATACAAAACTGTGACCATACTATCTAGAGCCTAATATCAAATTATTACATCAAGCAATGCTTTTGTAGAATGCTGCTCAATCTTTCTCTGAAAAAAGGGGAAAACTGAACATAAAAATTCCAGCTGATAAGGAGTTTATGAATTACTCAGACAACCTGTCTGGCAACAACAACCAAGCCAGGTTTATTGAAATTTGAAACTTTCTTCATTCTTCCTCATACTTATACCTTGTTTAAACCAAGTTTAAGTTTCATTTTTTTTTTATTTCTAGTTGTCTATGTGTCATGTTTTTCCACTATGTGAGTGGCTTACCAACCATCTGGATTGTTAGTGTAGGCACTTAAATTATGGTCTTTAAATTAGTTTCTTTACCATATTAAATATTTGAAATTCAACTACAAACCTCACAGTGTAATAGTCACTCAAACTTTCAACATCCCTGAGGCAATTACAAGAAGGCTTAAAATGTGCCTCCATTTCTTATGGTTTCATTTATGTAATTGTATGCGATGTGCAAGTATATCTTTATAAAAATCTATACTCTGAGTAAGTCTAACTGAAAAGCAGCAGTATAATTTCATTTCACAATTGAGATGATAATACAAAATCTTAAGCTACAATACAGTACAATAGATCTAGATAAGGCTTTGCCTCATGATGCAGCACAGTATAACCAGAGGCAGGTAGAGTGCAAATCAAGTTTACTCAAGTAAAAATATATTTGTACTCTAAGTAAAAGTAATCATCCAACAAATTACTCAAGTAATATTTAAAAAAGGTGCCCTGTAAAACCTCTTTCCAAGTATTGAGCACTTAATTAGAAAGACAGATATGTGTAAACTCAGGTATTTAAGTTTGAAATCAAACTAAAATAAATGGAAATTATAGCATACCCACAAAATAACAAATTCAGACAGATGAAACATTTTTCTAAATTGTCAACGGAAAATTATTAAACAGGTCTTTACAGTAGGGGATGCATCTATGTTTGGAAAAGATAAAGAACCTTCAGCAACAGTATGTACTGTTTAATGTTGGTTACTTTTGGTGAGTTGTGAAACCAGAAATGCTGCATGCTGCATATTACTCAAGAAAAGGTAAAAACTACAGTAACATAAGGCAACTCCTAAAAGTATTTTTTTTTCTAAAAGTTACTCAACTAAAAGTAAATAATTAAAACTAGACACTACCCACCTCTGGAAAGTTACCAGTGACAGGTGGGATTAATAAGCCTTACTGTGTTATAATCATTTTCTATCACACCTTCTGCTGCATCTTTTATTCTCTGCTGAAGAGAAAGATCTAAATCATAATCTATTTTAACAGCCAATTAATTTGTGGAAACAGAATACACCCTACTGACCAGACTATACCTCTCTAAGATATTTCTGCCTCACTGAAAGTCAAGAATAGAACCACAACCAAGTGCTGTTACCCTGGCAATACTTGCTAACATACAGGAAGCGCTGACATTAAGACATTAATTCAGCAAAAACTAGAATCAAGGGCTATCACAAAACGTAGTATA
>JAUZNJ010035141.1:0-37089 GCA_034780135.1 Jordanella pulchra
CCCTGTATAATTATAATAAAGCAGTTTGTATGCATAAAACAAGTGGAACACTATGGCGATAGCCCTACTGCTCCACTCATGAAAGCAAAATCTGTTGGGCTCTGTTTGGCACCAAGACAATTATTCTTATTGCCACATCACCAGACAGGGCACTGTTAGAAAAAAAAAAAAAGCAAACCTATAGTTCAATACTTTTAAACAGATTATGTATCTGTTTAAATGGCTGTACCTGCTGAATATCAGTTATTTTCCTCGCAGGTCCTTTTTTCTGTATGATTAAATTCACATAGATTCAATCAGGGGTAACACGATAACCTTGTCTATCTGACACTTTAATGAAGATCCGAACATTTAATATGACTGTGGCACCATGTGCTCTTTCAATTTAAGTTCAGACCTTCTGACCTCACCCGTCTCTGGAGCAGTGTATTCCAGGGAACCTCTGTATGAGTGCGTATGTGAGCCGATGTGGCTTTGTTGCAGCTCACAGATGGTGTTTGAAAAGATAAATTGATGACGACTCAGTATCATTTTTCATCTCCCAGCAAGGGAATGGTCCAAACATCCCTGCGGACGCTCTAAAGGTCTGTCAGTCTGCATATCTCTCTTAAAAACACACACCAAGTAGAAAGCCTTAGAAACAATGGTAATTGTTTTTATTTCTAAATTCAGTTTGCTGTTAAAAATAAGGAGGATATTAATTATAAACATAAAAAAATCAGTGATAGATCTATGTAGGCATAGGAAATTTTATGAACATAAACTGTAGTTCATGCATATGTGGCATGCTCCTAATGCGCCTTCACTTCAATGATCCGCGATAGCTTCTACTAGAGCACAGTTCATAATCCTCTTTGGCCAATCCAATCAGTGGGATACATATGCTGTGTGAGCATTGGACAGTGATGAGTGGTTTAGTAGCTTTCTGCAGATGATCAGACATAAGAATTGATGAGATTAATTCCTCACTCATCAACTGGGGTAATCACTGTTTATGCCATTCTCTACTCCTTGCTTGGCCCGACCTTTTACCTTTCAGCATGTCTGTCGACAAGCTTCAGCAAAGCCAAAGATAAAACACATACAAAAGTTGAACAAACATGTTAGCGAGTCTCACGTCTATTGATCATAGCTATTGTGGCGAAATCAGTGATATGATTCTCCTCCAGGCCACACATTCATCATGGGTTGGCATAAAGAATAAGAGAGAGTCCGTGAAGTCAGACTAATACTGACCCTGTTTACTAAATGTGGTGCTAACTGCTATAAGCAATAATGTTAGTATATCTCTTTATTTTGTGCATTTAGAGAATGTTCCCCAATAGATATTGTACAGTCCTGTGTCTTCCATTGGTTCAGTTAATTGCATAACTATAGCTGAAAGTGTGATAAATTCTTTATATGGACAACTTTTAAATACATTTTTTAAATAAATTAGTCATATGATCAGCTTAACTCAGGCTGCTCTGTGATTTTTAAGTCAGAAATCAGAATTTAGCTGGGAATCCGTGTTGTATTTCACACTTGATGCTTGAAAAACTGATTTCTGAGGAGAAACGGAGCATCAATACATCAAGTAAAATGGAGAGGCGCCCCCACTACAGCATTTATCCGCATGAACCGTAGCTCCTACATCCTCTCATCTCCACTTCTGCTTGTTTTTGCAACCCTTACCCCCAGGGACATTTCCTTATAACATAGGAAGTAATGTTTAATGGACAGCTGCATTAAAGAGCAGGAGATGAAAGAGAAAGGAATGGAGGGAGATGGGTGAATTGAGGAATGGGTGAATGATTACACACTCAGGATCTTTTATGACCTGTGGGAGGACTCCCAACCCAAGGAGGCAAATTAAGTCATTCATGTGTGTAACGTCTCCTCGTGGGACACACACATAAAATAACAACATTCAGAAATAAACTGACAGACATCCTTTTGTAAAAATGATAACTTCTGACAAAACACATCCACATGTGAAAATATAAGAACACAATGTGGGTTTAGGATGAACTTTAGATTAAAGCCACAGGCGGCGTTGGATGGCCGTCGCAGGTTACGCCGCATTGTCTATTACGAACACGGAATTCGTGCACCTTTACCTCTCGTCTCCCCAGCTAGTCAACAAGTTCCACACTTCACTGCTAGATGGCGCTATGAGTACGACACAATCTGAGCTTTGATCAGGAAAGATTAAACTCCACTTAAAGAGAAAGTTTGGTCCAAATCTTACCTTTTGGACAGAGGCTGCACTCACATCCTGATCTCAAATTGTGGGACTACAGTCATGTCCCCAAATGAACATGCAAGCTTTTTATACCAGACCTCAGTTCTGCAGTTGATACAGTTGATCATAATATTCTTTTAAAAATGCTTGAACATGTTTTAATCTTTCTTTGCTTTTATTCTGATTTTATTTTTCCTCTAATTTAATGTTTAATTCGAGTAAAGCACTATAAATTGTCTTTTAATTGAATTATGCTGTAGGATTAAACTTACCTTGCCTTGCCTAGGCTTGAATAGTGGCTCAGAGCCTACTTACTTTAATGGTTTCCTTTCCACAGAACAAATTTAATATTAGCAAGGATTCACAAATACATAAAGTATGTCTGGATCATTGCTTTTATGCCTAATTTTTGTGTCTTGCGCTGCCTTCTTAAAACCCTGGTCTATCTCAGCAGAAGACCATAGACCCCAGGCATAGCACTGCTGGAGCTTTTTTTTTGTTCAAAGGTAGATTCCTCTCCACTGTTGCTGCATACATGCTCATTGTGATGCATTTCAGTAAAGTCAGCAACATCATTCAAATTAGTGTCTACCTTCTCCATATGCTCCTCCAAGAGGCGCCTGTGCTTGAAAATGACATGTATTATGATTTATTTCTATATAAATGAACTTAATTTAATGTAATATTCTTTCTAGGGGTTGCAGAAATAAGTCACACTCCATAAATATTAGACTGGAATATCGACCAAGAGCCATACTTGTTTTGGGACATATGTTCAGGGTGAATTTACCTCTAATAGTTCCAGCATGCAGTTTAAACAACTGCTGTACATTTTTATGAAGTTTTTTTCTTGTGGCTGATGTCTGCTTGGGGCAAACATCTGCTTACAAAAGATCTGTGGACTCAGCTAACTCTAAGCATTTTCGTTTATAGTTTTTGACATGAAAACCATCTCAGAGCTCATGTGTTTAACTGTTTTCTCCACATCCACATGTGAGAATAGAGGCACACACTGGGGATTTAGGATGTACACATTTCAAGTTAAAATTAGACAGTTATCTGCATGTTTATGGGAAAAGCTTGAATACACATAGTTATATTATGCCTAAATATCCATGCGCTGCATGCACACGATGCTGTAACCAGGCAACTGTTGTCTGTAGCAAAGCATTTTGGGACACTCCCGGGAAGTGTGCTGAGAATGTCAACAGTGAGGCTTTGGCCAAGGAACATTCGCAAATACCTTCTCTTCTTTTTTTTTTTTAACTTTTTATAAATATATAGGGCCCAAAATGTGCATCCATCACAGTTTTCTCTGCATAGCAGCTGATGTTTTTATCGCCACTCAGCTTGTGTGTGACTCATAATTAGTGTGTCTCATCCGCCCAGAGAAAGAGTAGGGTGTTTTTTACAAGAATACCATGTGTGCCTCCAGAGTTAGTAAGTGATGTAGTCTCACTTTTGTTACTGAACATTGGGTTGCTTTAATTCTTAAGCTGGTGACTCATCAAACTCAACATTATTGGTCAGGGAAATGACAAAGGATTTGTCACTGCTGGGGAAAAAAAAAAATATTTCTTATATTGCTCAGTCCAAAAGGAGGGAACAGTTTACTGATGTATTAACTGGATGTGTTTTGTGTGTAAACCGGTCATTAATAATCATGTCACTCTGTTGTGGTTGGAGCGTGTGTCACTAAAGTAGCCCCATGTGTAGGTGTGTGTCATAGTGTTATGTTCTTCTTTGTGTCCTGTGGACCTTCTTGTGTCTGCATGTTTGCGGATGCTAGTAAACGGTGGAGGAGTGGTGTGGCGGTGAGGCAGGATATCCCTTCTCTGTCTTACAGGCTTCCTTTGCTTCTCTGGCTCACATACTGAAATCCTTCCTCACTCGTTCCTGTCCTTATCGTGTCACTTGTAGTCATTGATTTGTTTCTGAGATAGACAATGCTGATCAACATCTTAAGACCAGGAGAAATGGTATACGAATTTGGGTATGCATTTTGAACTGCTTGATCATAAAGCTAAGTTGAATGTTTAATACAAAATGATGAAACGGGGACAAGAGAAAAATAATAGAGCTAATAAAACTCAGGGTGTTCATCAGTTAAATAAAAGCAAAGATCATTGCCAAACATTAAAAGGAACTAAGTTTTAAAAAGAGACACACTAGTGAATAGCCACATCCTTTTGTTGATCACTTTAAAAATGCACTAGGATGCTTGATACATGTGTTTCCAGAAGGTTCATAGGAGCAATACTCCATGTGGTGAGCAGGGCTTGACAAGGAATCTAGAATCAGTGTCCAATTTTGTTTGCAAATCTTATTCCTATTCATACCAAAGCAATTTCAATAAGAATAATATGATGGAACATGGAGCCTTGTATAGATGTGTTATTCTGGAAGACGTCATACCAACATTTTGAACTGTAAAAGTCATCAACGCCCTCAATAGCATGCAGTTTTACATCCTCCACAATCTGGAGCTCCATTGTTCTACCGAAACAAAAAGCTGCATTGTATCCTTACAGATTTTTAAACAGGACTGTAGAGCTGGTATGTATCTCCTACAGTTGGTTTGTACCAGGAACATTGCAAGTCCATCACTGGAACCCCTTGAGATTGTTGAAGACATTTGAAATGACCTACTAGCTGTGTAAAAATGACTGAAATCTAAGGTGCCTGGCAATAGAACTTTTTCTACATCTCAACAATAAAACCCCTTTAAAACAGAGAGCCTTGTGTCCTGGGTTAAGATCATTGTCAGATTTATGTAAATATTTTGATTTTTTTTAGGATTATGGTGCTTTGATAAACTGATAAACAACCTGTTAGTTTAAATGTAGCTTTCACTATGCTTATTTCTTTGTCTATATCAAAAACTAAAAGAAATGTGCTTCTTCTATCTGAGTATTGAAATAACATTCACTATACGTTCTTTTCTGGGATTTAATAGGATGGTAGGTGTTAAAAATTCTCACTAGTTTGTTCATTGATGCACTGCCTTTATCCGAAGACAGCCTCTTGTCTCTCAGTCCCCTTTTTTGTTTCTTTTTTAAATCCTACAAGTTCTTGTTTTTTTACTTGCACTCAATAAGGCAAAACAAAAGGAACTGAGAGGGGCTGGCTGACAACTGTGAGTGGGTGAAAGCGAGAACACATGCCATCTGCTAAGCCAGAATAAGAGTCATTTCTTAATTTAAGTTTGGGGTGCTGTGATGCAGTCGGTTATGTTCAAGTATGTTGTACTGCTCTTTACTCAGTACTTTTCCTTTTTAAGATCCTAGAGCTTGTATAACTTTGTAAACATGCATATAATGAACCATTCAGTGTCTCTCAGTGACTGCTACTTCACATGACTAGCCTGTTGAAATATAGTGATGATTTTGTTTCACACTGGTTAAAAATCCAAAGGCAAATAGACTCATGCAAAGGAGTGAGACTCTCTCCACATTCTGCATGTCTGCCAGCCTTCCCGTCTCTTTGCTACTATCTGACCCTCTGCATTCTATCAACAAATTGTATCTGTCAATCATACCTTTCATTACTGTATTCCAGTAAATATAGTAACCTTTTACGGAAATGTTCACAATGTTAAAATGATTTAGGATAGAAGTCTTTACACAAACTTTACTCAAACACAGACTGAGTATAAAAGGCTGCTACGTGTTGAATGTGAGGGGTAATTCTGAGGACTGGCACTCATTACACTCCGAAGCTACAAACTACTTTGATGTCAGCCCAGATTGCTCCGGTCTGAGAGACTGCCTCAGTATGTATTTATGTACGGTACCCTTTTAGAGTACTCTTAAGCCTTGAACTTTTTTAAATTACGTCACATTATAACTGCAATTACTTTGGATCTTAGACCAGAACAATGTAGCGTATAACTAATAAATTGAAGGAAAAGGTATGTTCTTCAAAACTGGTTACAAACTGAAAAGTGGGCTGTGCATTTAATCTATTCAGCCTTTAATCTGACAACCCTGAATAAAATCATAATTTGTGTCCAATTTGTGTCCATAAACAGGCAGCCTTTCTGTGAAGGCCTCAGCAACTCATTTAAAAAAAAATAATAAAAATTATAAAAAAACTCAGAGAATGCTCACCTCGGCCAAGCAGCAGATTTTGCCCAATATTGTGACTTAAGCCTGTTGTTAAAACTCAGACATGATCTGTATCATGACTAAATTTGAATGAATTGTTCCTTGGCCTGAAGTGCACCTTTGGCAAAAAATTCCTTAAAATCCTTTAATAAGTTTATAAATGAGGCACAGTGTGTGTCTGCAGCCTCAGGTGTATGTTCTGCTCTCACCTTCTTCATTCACTCTGCAGATCAAGACTTTAAACAAGGCCCAGCTCACCTTTCCTGTGTTTTTTGCTTTTATTATAGTACTTCAAAGACTCTTAAGTCTGATGCTGAATTCCTCAATAGTTACTGCTGCCACTCTCTGGTTTAGGGTGGAACTACTTGTTCTGTCAAATAATGTTAAAGAATCCTTAAAAAAAATCCTGCATCTGGATCATAATGTGGATCATCACCAAGATTTAAAGGATTCTCCCTTGGAATGAGGTGCATCTTTTGGTAAAAAATCATTAAAATTAAAATCTGTTCATCCAATCAAAATCCTTTACAAGTTATCTTCTACACTGACAGACAAACACACACAAATTCAACTAAAAATGTAACCTCCTTGGCAGAGCTAATAATAGAGAGCAATCAATAATGACCAAAGAATAAATTTGAAAAATCAAGTTTAAAGTTGTGAAGTTTAACGAACGGTTAGGACTAGAAACAATATTTCAGTGGTGTTGAACTGCATTCCATCATCCAAAATAACAGGCTTAAACAAACCACAAACTTACATGGCTTCCCACTTAAAGACAGGCCAGGTGAGGAGAGTGCTAATTAGAGAAGCAGCTAAGATGCCTGTGGTGACTTTTGGGGAGCTACAGAAACCTAGAGCTCAGATGGGAGAATCTGGTCATCAGAACACTTTTAGTTGTGGATAAAACAGTAATCTGGCAATTATGGCAGAGCAAAACAAAAATAAAGCTACCGTAAAAAGAAAGTTATCAATAGCAATTTCATGTGGTTGTGAAATCATAATGCTTTTCAGCTGATTCTCATCATAAGTGAGTGATAGAGAAGCTGGTTAAAGCTGGTGGTTTTTGTGTTCATAGATATTCTGAATGAGGTTAATCTATTTTGCAAAGATATATACAAATCTTGAGATATGCAAAGATTATGAATATGCATGTTGGATGACTTGTGGCTGTTGTTAAAAAAGTATGGATTTCAAGGCACTGAAAACAAAAAGCTAACACATGATTTAGATCTTAAAATATCTCATTAAAAAAGGGACATTGCACTGGGGATTTTGTGTACATTGGATAACAAACAGCGATCAAGGCACATGAATACTTCTGCAATGCCCTGTTTGTGCATGCATGCGTGAGCTCAGCAGAATGAGAGAGGACAAGAATACATTCAAAGTCTAAATCAACCATTTATTAAGGTTATTAGCCTGTGGAGCCAGAGAGGCGAGTGTTTGAACAAACAGGTATCTGTGTACTGCTGATGCCAAATTTCACTTGTGTATATAAATATGTGTGTTTCTAGGAGCACTTACTCATGTCTTTGCTTAGAATGGATCTGTGCAAAACACAGACACACACAGACTTGCCTTGTATGTGACCATTCATTTCTCACTAACCTTAATCCCTCATCAGGGAAGTAAAAGAGCTGAAGTACAGCACCTAATAGTCTTAAATTACAACTCTCACAACCCCACCCCCACTTGCTTGCTAATATTGAGAGCCCATATAACTGTCACCCCACAGCCCGGGCTTCACTGTGGCATAACCACTTTAACATTGGTCCTTTATTAAACTGTGCTGCTACTAATTAATGGCCATGGCCTTTATACAATAAAACCACCACTGTATGTCTGCTATTTTCCTCACTTAGCTCCTATACTACACACTCTCATTTAAGACCAAATGGACATTTGCCCATTGAAAAAAAAACATTCATTAGCATTTCAGTCGAAACCAGTTTGAACTGTTTTTAAACTCTCAACTCTCAACTGAGTTGAAATGTGAACAAACAGCTCGTTTTCACTTTGGTTTTGTGTTAACCGATTTATGCAAATATAGCTACAAGCAGTTTCCTTGTTTGCCATATTGGGTCTTGATAACATCATGGCTGAAGGCACTGCTACTTTCACAAAGTAGAAAGTGAAGCACACTAGCCATTAGGCATCAAAGATATGAACACTTTTTCCGTTGGATGACCAGCACACAAACAGGATGCATTAGCACACAATAAATAGACTGCATGCTATGTATTGATAGTGAGTGCATTATCATCAACTTTAAGTTCATTCTGTGCTTCATCAGCATAGTTAGAGACAAGGTTAAGAACACCAAAATATAATAAAGATATAGTTTTCCTTTACATAGTCTGTTACATCCCCTGCTGTATCTTTCTGACCTATTTCTACACATAGGATCGAAACGGAAAAAATGCTAATTTTGGTTCATTTTCATTCAGTAACATCATCCACACAGTGATATCAATCTATACTGGAAAAGCTTAGTTACATCAAATGTACTAAGTGGCAAATAAAAATGTGAATAAAAACATGCTAAAATTGCCGGAATCTAGTCACCAGCCAAATCCTCAGTGAATCTCTGAAACTTGGATTTCTCAACATAATTGTGTGTTCAGAAAAGAGGTTTCACATTATCATTAACCTTTCATCACCCAATGTGATCAGGGTAGAATGTTTCCTTCTAAATTCAGCCAGTCATAAAAGCATCTGGGTATACAATAACATAAAAAAAGTAACTTCAAAAAACAACTGCTAGAGAAAGATAAAGAGAAAGCTCCCACATTTGTAGTTGGGGCTGATGGTACAGTATCAGACCAGAGACAATTTTAAATGAGATCTTATGGCACAAGATTTAGTCTTGTTTGTAAGACAAAGAAGTTCTGAGTAGACTGAGGAGAAAGAAGATAACCCTATTCTGTATCTGGGTTAGAAGTCTAGGATGATAAAATGACACGCGGAACACTAACTAAGCCTCCCTACTGAATCTCTTGCTTCTCTTGTCCTGTCTCATCAATGTGACAAACTTGTCAAAAAAAGACCTACCGATACACATTCAGGAAAATATAGACAAAACACACACTTAGGCTCATTCACACACACACACACACATGGGCTTGTTTCACATGAGGCAATGTATTTGTGATGTTTAGACATGCATGAATATATTGGATATTCATTTAAAAGCTCTTGTATCTACGGTACATTGGCTGAACAGAGTTTGTGGGGTGAAACAGGAACAAGGCAAAGATAGCAATGAGAAGCGGGGCATAAGTGACATGAGAAACCAGTGTAATGATTTCAGTTCTGCAACTAGTTTTGGCAGAATAAATGACAGAATATCTGTTGCATTCAGCTGATTTAAATAAAATGGTTTATTTAAATCATCTGGTGAATGGTTGGTAACTCAGTTAAAAGGACATTGATGTAAGACAAGGTGAAGGAGAGAAATAAATCTACATCAGACACTCAATAGCTTATTGAGCCCTTATTAATCCTGTTTGCTAGTAAGCAGTGTAACAAAGCATCTGCAGTGTGTTTTGAAAACAGGATGGAGTGGTCAACCAGCCAGTAGGAGGAGAGACCACGCTAGTGACAATGAGAAAGAAGGAGGGAACGGAGGAAAGAGGAAGATGAAAGAAAGGAGGGTGAATGAGCTACCGGGGGTAGAGCGAGCAATACAGCAAGAGAGGGAGAGGCAGAGGGAGGAGAGAAAGAGGAGGGGGGTTTGCTGCTGTGACTGTTTCTCCTGTCAGTCGTCTGGTTGCTTGCCGAACAGGAGGTATCACAGAGAAAGAAAGAGATACACTGAGGGGACAGTTAGGTACAGACGGGTTTGGTTTTCATCTGTGCAGCTCGGGCAGCTGTGGACACGCTTGTAGCTAGTGGATTTTGGTGCTGGAGAGAGATCTGCAAATCCATGGATTATCAGCAGTGAGTATTGCTGACACTCTACTGACCCACTCACCATTTTCAGCAAAAAAAGTGAACACACAGTCTTACACTGCAGGGAGTCTGTTTCCCTCATTTATGACCCATTGGGTATAAGGGGGTGCCGACCAGTCACCCTTTGTGTCTTTATGCATTTCTTTGTCGCTTTCCTTTCAGTGCTTCTTTTAACCAGCTTTTGTGTGCATCACTGGGAGTGTGACTGATGCTGTTGCTTTTCTTCCAACAGGAGGGATGCTGGAGGCTAATGTGGCTAATATTAGCATGACGGCTAAGCCTAGAGAGCTGGACCTAAGGTCTGCAGCCATCTCCTGTCAGGATACATCAGCCCAGCCCATGGCCTCCAGGAAGCCACAGGCAAAGCCCTCTGCCTTGCCTCAGGCACCTTCACGTCCTTCTGGATCAGAGCTTAAGGTGTATCGGCCCAACTCTATCCCCATTCCAATTCCCAATCCATCTGGGCTCCGCAAGCAGCGATCGCTTGGCAACTTGTGTGTGCTCACTGATGCTGAGAAGAAGCTGCACCTCTACCAATCCCCTAGATGGAATGATGATGCAAGCCGACCAGGAGCAGGAACAAACAAACCTGGACAAACCAAGACAGGTCAAGCAGGTGGTGGGAAACCACCACTTTCTCGGACACTCTCAAAGTCAGAACAATCTCTGTTTCAGAGTAAGCCCAAATCTTTTGGCTCCCCTGCTGTAACTTCAAATATTGGTAAACCAAGTCGAATCCCAGCTCCCGGTAAACCTCGAGGACCTTACGCTGAAGTCAAGCCTATAAGCAAGGCCTCTGAAGTGAGTCCAGCTACAGAGTCTGCTGAACAACTTCTTAAAGCAAACTCCAATGGAGCTGGAGTTGCTGAGACAAATAGCAAGAAACCAGGGGAGAAAATTAAACCTGGTGCTCAATTATCAGAGGAAAAGAAGGAAAAGAATGGGACTGATGGAGAGAATGAAAAGAGTTTTCTGAAGGTGGACCCTGAATTAGTTGTGACAGTTCTTGGAGACCTAGAACAGCTACTCTTCAGTCAGATGCTGGGTAAGTACAATGCAGATTTACAATCTTGTCTTCTTCACACCTAAACCTTTGCCTTTATCCATCCAAGTGTATGGATGAGCTCAGTGGGGTTTCATTGCATACTGAGGCAAGTGTTTCCAGAGAGATGACATTGTTTTGTTGTACAGCATTAGAGTGGTTTGTCCCAGCCTCAAATGACCCAGTGCCACAGTGAGCTACATGTGTATTAAAGCCTCTCAATTTACCATTCTCATTTTGTTGTTTAGGCTTTATATTAGCAAATCTACTGACATGGAAGCATTTAAATGACATAAGGCAAGGATAATGCATTCTTGTTTCTTGTTCTTCAGAGGTTAGCAGGCATCCTATTCTGCAATGTGCTCTGGCTCCTAACAAAATCAGCCATTCGTTAATAAAGGCCGTGTGAGTGAGACTCGTGGGGTGTGTGTTTTCATTCGGTAAATAAAACGGCTGCACATCGAGCCAGGCTCTGGTCTCAGTGGGCCATGTATTTAGCTTCGCAGCACCCCTCCCTCAACCCCACCCCTTCCCCGTCCATCTCTATTGATCTCTGGGCCACTGACAGATGGTCACTATCCACCCCACTCCAACCTCTACCCCTGTTACTGAGGGCAACGTATGGGAGGAGAGAGTGGAATTTGAGGGGGACGCTGTATGGGCAGGTAGTTGTCTATCGTGGATATAATCATGTTGCAGTCAGTTCAACGTGCTGCTTCGACTTAAGTCTCAGCTTCTTGTGGTGCACTGTGAAAATAACGGGTGTGCTCATAACTAATGTGCTGAACTACAACATTTCACTCATTACTCATTTACAGACACTCGTCGAGATTGTGTTTGAATATTGCTCATTGTTTTTCACTCTATCCCTCTCTAAGGGAGGAGGTAGTTTGCAAACAGTGAAGGCTTGAGCAATAGAAATAAGTATCTGTCTATCGTCAAAGCCTCTGTGATCTTCCTCTGCATTTCCTTCCCCTGTCTTCAGCAGCTTGCCTTGTGCAGCAGAGCCCAAAATCCCATTCACGATGACCTTGCCCCTACAGCCCTTACCGTGTTTGTTCTCTGCATGCCGTGTAGCGTAGCTGAATACCGTGTTCATGTTTGCGACCTTGTTTTCTCTTGTAATTGGTGACAACCTCATTTAGCAACCAAGTGGGAAATCAATGTATAAATAAATAAGTAAATAAATGTACATACGTACATATATATCCCGCAAAATGGAGAAAATCATTCCAAAGTTTAATGTTAATAAGAGAAACAGGGAAAGGCAGAACCATTGTTACACCACCAGAAAAGAAATGAATAATGGCAATATTGAATGACTCAAAATAGAGCAATGTGAACTTAAACATTTAGCATTTATTGAACTCACTTCTACAATTTGTAATGGTCAAAATCCTCAAACGCCAAATTAGCCTACAAATAAATACTGATTTTTTTTTTTTTCCTTTTGTTCCCCATTTCTGTTTTTTTTTAGTTGGTGACTCCTTCGAAACCTTACTATTACACCTCGCTTTGCCATTCACATCTCATAAATTTATTCCAGCAAATTCAGGGAACTATTTGAGCTTTCAAAGTATGTGACTGGAATTGTAGAACTAAAGGCAAGCATCATATAAATTAGCAGTAATAAAAGAAAAGTGAGTTTCTTTGAAATTACAATCATGAATAATTTATGGGTCTGTAGAAAACACATTTTTTGTAGTTTTACCTCCCAAATGGTCTCAGAACAGTTGTTTTGGTCTCCACTCTTTTAAGACAGCTGTGTTCACCTCTCCACACATGCACCACAAGAGGGGTTGCAATATTTAACGTTTCCTTCCAAATCGCCTGAAAACTTCAGGTGTGAAAACATCTTTAGAGGGAACTGAGAAGTCACAGATGCAATGAATGTGCAGTTTGGCGTGATAACACACATTGATTAGCTTGAGAAAAAGTCAAAAACCTAAAAACACTCTCTTATAACAATTTAGATTATCAATTTTCAAAAACTATTAACATATTTAGCTTGCACTGTTATGATTGTTATTTTATTATTCACAGATGTGAGCAATCCTCAGGAATTCTGCTCTTTAAACAATACATGCCTGTCCTAAAAAATGAGTGGCCATGACATGTCTAGGTAAAACTGTTATTACCCATCCCCTTCAGTAAGCACCTACATTAAATGTCGTGAACTAGCCCAGTAAATAGCACATGCTTTCTGTGATTGGCGTTCTGAGGTAGAGCAATCATTTCCCAAAGTTGTGACAACTTGACTCATTTTGGCACATTGTACATAGACCCCAACTGTTCATTTTTTAGGCTAGTGTCTAAATTAAAAAAATTGTTTTAGCTAAAAGAGTTCTCTGGCATTTTTCAGCTTTCCTAAAGAAAATAGCTTAATTTCTAGAATTGGCATAACAGGGAAACATTATGAAATGGGCTGGCCGTGCAGTGTAGGTAGGGCTGGACAATATGACCAAAACGTATATGGCAATATATTTTGGTTGGTATGGTATAGTTATCAGATCGATATAGACAAAATAAAAGCTTCAGATAGAATGTCAAAAATGCCCACAACAAATGCCTTTACAAACTTATGACAATTATTTTACCACGTTTATAAACCCCTCTAATATAAAAGTCTGGAAATATTTGCATTAAAAAAACATAAATCAATTAATAAAATCTCAGTTTAAAACATTCAAATTATCCTCCTAATATAAGCAATACAGAAGACATCTCTGGCATTTCCAAACAAACAAACCTTTCATAACGTTGCTGATGAGCTCTGTGTCATGGTCCCTATGTTGGCAGTCCAGGCGCATTTAATACGTTAAACATGAGATAAGTTGTTTTGCATTATCAATAGCCAGTTTTTTCAGATTGTATAAACATTGAAGGATTCTCGTTGCATCTTCCTCATTTTCCTTTTAGTTACTTTTAAACCATATTTTTTCAGAGACACTGCATCAGTGAATTGATGGATTCAATTATGTGACCTAGTTGTCAAGTACAGGATAAATATGTGTTGTCAAAGTAAAAATGATTATGAGAAAATAATACTGCTAACCTTGAAAAGTAATTATTTGTTCACCAATTTTCGTTTTTTTTCTCTTATAATTAGCGAACATAGTATAAGAAATCCTTGATTTTATAAGTCGAATTTTGTACAAGTCTCTTTAAGAACATGAACTATGAAAGTCTTTAAATTTTTAAATTTTTAATAGGTAAACAGCAAACTTGATCATCATTGTACCAACTTTTGTCAACATGATTACTAGTAAAACTGTCTCAGAGTTGCATATTCCCAGAAAAGCAATTTTAGCACACCCAAAGACGCCCAGGGTAAGAAAAAACAATCAAAAGTCAATGTAGAAAATGATAGATAAATAAAATCCAATAGAAGCTACACCATTCTGCCACATAATGTATCATCAAACCTCAGTGTATATAGATATAGGGAATCATGTTTTTGTGTGTGTGTGTATATATGTTCATGTAAATCTGCATATGTGTGCTGAAGAGAGGTTAATTGTAACTTGCCCTGTAGCTTTGCAGCTGTGGGCTCATCCTTTATCGTATCTGCTTCTCCATTTCCGATGGGACGCTCAGCTAATTGGGTTCTGCTCTGTCACTAGAAGACAGATTATGGGCGCTCAATAGATCCACACCTTCCATTCTTAGATGCAAACTAACCTTCTCATATTTTGCTTGCTGAGAATATGACTTGTCTAGAACAGCACATTTTTCTGCAGATAAAAGTAGCAAATAAATTTGTTATGCCAACTGTTAGCTGCAGGGAATAAAATATGCCTGTACTTTTTACACTTGATGTTCAGTGACATTTAGCAACATCCAATGTGACACTGTCCTTTTGAGATTAGCCAGGAGTAACAGATAAGTATGATGCAGAATGCCACTGAGGTTGTATAACCAAAGACCATCTTTTGGTTACTTAAAAGAAAAACTCCTTGTAAGAACATTAGAGAACGAGAAAAAAGAACAAGTTAAGTTATTTTGAGTTCGGGATTAGTTCCTGCTATATCCATTTGTCTTAATCAGACATCTTTAACCACTGAGTGAGAAGCTTTTAATTTAATGGATTTAAGGAACTACTTTAATAATGTGCGCACGGGATGCAGCTTTAGATTCAGAAGGTCTTTTTTTCAAATCCAGTATGTATTTGAAGAATCTTGTAAGAGCAGATTTGAAGTTAAGGCTGGATGGAAGGGATTTACACTACTTGTGAAATTCTGCCATTACATAGATAAACTTGAAATGCTTCAATAGTAATCTCAAGCTCTGGACCTCAGATGTCCTCCCCTAATGACCCTTGTGGTCCCATCCAGTGCCCATAATGAGGTGCCTTGGAAAGGGTAAGCCGCCTGAAGCAGTAGCCCTTCCCAGCATGGGGCGGGAATAGTTTAGAGTGAATCCCAGCTAAGACACCAACCAAGCTTCCGGATTATGCCTCACATGAGGATAATGAGAAGATCCCCCTCCCTCCAATTCCATTAATCACAGATCTATTGCGCTGGAAAAGGCCATGCATACCGACTAAAATGAATTAAAGATTAAAGCCACTGGGACATCTGTTTGGTTGCAGATTTAGGCATTTAGGGATGTAGGTTAGAAGATTGGAGAAGCTCTGAGATCTCGGTGGGTAGAATGTGACTACACATTTTTTTCTGCAGAACAATGAGCCCTACAGAAAAACCAACTACTCAAAATGAGCTGTCAAAAAATTAACAAAGTGGTGCATCTTCCTGAACTAAAAGCACACTCAGGCATCACCACAAATTTTGTGCCATGTGTCATATGCTTTTAGGATTTGTTTTGTTATCTTTTTTTTGCAATGACAGGGTGGTTTTCATTGTCAGCTCCATTGTGATTGGAGTGCTGAGCTTCTAATGTTATGTGGGAGGGGCCGGGTTGGACTGGTTCTGCCCTGGGCTTTGCTGAATGAAAGAGTCATGGCAGTCGTCCTTTAATCGAGGAGTTGGTGAAAAGCCAAATAAACACAAACGCCGACAGGAAAGTAAAGAATAACACATACGTTTCTCTCTCTGTCTTCCTCTTCCTCCCTTTCAACTCTGATGTGAGCTGACGGCCAGCGGTGTTCTGTCACCATTCACAAAGCGGAGAGGATATTTCTGGTACGAGTTTTTCAGGAAGAGGACAGGGAACATCTTTTAAACATGACAGAAATGTTGGATCCAGGACTATTCATAGATAAAAAGACTGTTCGCACATATGGAAGCCTTTATGTTTAGGCTCATTGTTTTCAATCACTTGTACATGTGTTTGTTTGTATTTGGATGTTGGTAAAATGCTCTGTGGTCAGTCTGTAAAGACTTAATGCAGGGACCATTGCATTAGTGCAGTCTGCTTCCTGCCATCCTCCTCCGAAATCAAATTAGAACTCAGTGGGTTGTTTTATTTTTTTATTTTTGTCTAATCTGCTCTCACAAAACAGCATCAGCACTCGCTTTGAAATAAAAGTTTCATGGTTACAATTAGGGCTGTAACTAACGATCATTTTGCTAATTGGTTAATCTGTCGGTTATTTTTTCGAATGTTAATCAGATAGCTGAAGGAACCTTGAAGAAGACTTTTTTAACAGAATTTAAAACAGGTGAAACTGAAACTTTTGCATTCGAGAAGTTCTGGATAGAGCATATTGACGGACAAAAAAGTTTTTTTTTACTCTTGAACACAAAATTTGTATATCTTTTATTCACTTTTGATATATTTAATGCTCTAAGTGGGTCACTTTGTCAGTTGAGGCATGTTTTAGAGCCTCTATACTCCAGTCAACAATTAATTGATTACTAAATTAGTTGATGATTATTTCAACGATTGATTGATCATGATTCATTTCATTAAATGTTTCAACCCTTGTTAAAACTGTCTCATTTGAAATGGACCAAGTTAAATCTTGAAATACAGCAACTTCTTAATTTTGGATATGTTTGAAAAAAAAGGATGAAATAATTACTCAAAGGTCAATAAGTCAGTACCTTTAAAAATTGTTGATTCTTTCAGCCTTGTCACATTTGCCATGTTGAAACCAAAGACTTTAGAGTATTTAGTGGGATCTTTTGTCATCCTCACCCAAAACCAAATTTAGCATGACAACGAGGTTTCATTAAAAATAGAAATGACATTAAAATTATACGTTTCTTTAAATCTTTTTAAGCAAAATAAAATCTGAAATGGCTGGTGTGCTTATATCTAAAGCCCCCTTGACTTTTCACAGCAAAAGCAGGAATGGAGTTTGAAGCAATTAGATAATGGGTGGAGATGGAGGCAGTGTTGGCATAAAAACTATTATGCTGGCATTTTGCATCAGAAAGGGAACTGTGAACTTGATAAACGAGATGGTATCATGAAAAGAGGAGTTCTATTAGAACAATGGAGCAGCATCATATAGCATTAGCCACAAAGTTAAAGTTTAAACAAAAAATAGCCACCCAAACAGGCCGTGACCTCCAATATACCACCGAATTAGTTGCAAAGTGGTTTATTGATCATTAAATTGGTGTTTTGGAGTGGCAATATTAAAGCTGTTTTCTCTCCCTCATAGAAAACTGTGAGAAAAGCCTAAAAGGCAAGTCCAAGCAAAGCAGTCTACAGATTTGACTCAGATAAACTAGTTTTGTCACAGGAGCTAAGTACTGTAAGACGATTGTAGAAAACAACTCAGAACAAACATTTTACAAAGATATTCTACCAAATACTAAGGAAATGTTTTGAACCTATTTTATGATTAAATAAAAACAACAGTATGCTTGGTAATCCTAAATAAGTCAAAAAAAGGAAAGAAAAGAAGACAAGGAGGAAAAAACATTGTTTTTTTTAAAGCACGGTGTATGTGCTGCGAGTAACTGGATAAAACTGTACTTCAGTGTTTAGCTGCAAAATAGTTCATACAGACACAAGAAGATCTATTCCTCCAATGATAAGGGAACATTTAGAACTTTTCTATTTCTGTCTTCCTCATATGAACACTAGCAGATAAAAGTTTCCTTTGTTACTGATAATCTGGCGCTTATGTCCTCGACATGCAGCATTAGCTTTCCTCGCGCATTCGATCAGACTTTTAGGTTAGCTTACACCAAGGATTAGAAGACCTTTCTAAATTATTACCTTTCAAATGAAGCATTAGTTGAGCAGTTTTGTTCTTAAAGTAGAAGGTGCAAGAAGAGAACATTTCTGATCTTATTTCTGGTGATTGGTTTTAAGAGTTTATATTGAAACGTAGTCTGTCCTCTTTGGGTGGTCTGTTATAAGTAATTCTTGCCAGAAAGTATTAGCTGTAAATCTAATATTACCCACAGTGTGTTCTACATCTGCTCTGCCACCTGTTAGGTTGTTATGCTATGTTTAGAGAGGTTTTGTCCGAATCAAGTTTTTATCCAAACATTTCATTCTTGTCTGTAGTATTTGCAGCTGTAGCACTTGAGTAGAGACACAAATTTGTCATCACTTCACCTGTGTCAAGCATCACCTCATTAGGAGTCCATGTGAGACGTATGCAGGGAGAGTTTCAGCTGTGTTAAGCACATTGCAAAAAAAAAAAAAAAAAAAATCCACAGGAAGTAAACGTTTTGAACAAAAACACACCCAAACAACACCACACATGATGCTTTGCCTTGGCTTGTCTCTTTAGTTTCTGAGCATGAGATGTGTTTAACAAAATTGGTATTTAGATTATGGATACATTTAGATGCATACTACTTTTATAAATATTCAGCTTATGCATAAAGGAGTTCTGACTTTACTTCTGGAGTAATGTGAAAATCATACTTTTATCCTCTTCTTGTCTCATCAAATAACTTATTATTAAATACCTTAAAATGGGTTTTAAATAAAAAAAAATGCAAATCAAAACTAAACCCTAAACAGGTTTTGCCATTATTTGCAGAATAAGAAGGTTTATGGATCAACTGGCAATGAGTCTTTTACGTCACTATGCAGGAACTTTGGCCCACTCAATTTTGAGTAGGAACATTTTAAGCATCAATGGTCTTAGATCATACAAAGGAAGCTCAATTTGATTTAAGTTTAACCTTGATTAAGGCAACTCCAACACCTTCTGGTTTATTTCTCCTTCATTCAGGGTTGGACTTGCTTATATGCTTACAAACTTTCCTTTTGAATAAGTCAAGACTGACTGAGCTAAGATCATTGACTCATAGGTAAATTTTTTCCATCTGGATTTTCCAGAAGACTTCAGAATTTATAGGTCTGTCAAATACACAAGTCATCCTGATGTTGACCCCTGTTTTAACCTAATTCATCTTTTCATACAGGTTCTAAAAACTGATTACTTGAATCTGTAGAACAGGCAGTAATCGCATTAGGCTTCGGCTAATTAAGTGTAAACAATCTTTCTTTAATATTACTTTGCATTTAGTCTAATTAATTTGAAAAGGGGAAAAATGAATTCCTGTCTGATTTATTGAGCTGTATCTGTTAACATCCAATTTATTTAACATCATCTAATGCACCATGACAGACTGGCGACCTGTATAGGTTGTACCCTGCCTCATCCCTTAGACAGCTGGAGATGGATGGATGGATCATCCAATGCAAATATGCACAAAAAACACATGCAGAATGTTTATGGTTTTTCGGTGACTGAGATTTCAGGTCTTTTTAGCCAGAGTTTGGTTTAGTCTTGATCTCCTTCTCATGAAAGTAAACTTGCCTTAAGTCATTTAAAGCCTCTTTAGCTTTAACTCTCCCATAAGCGGATAGAACAGCGGATTTTAAGCAGATAGATCCGTATTTAAGGAGATATCCGAGTTTGTTTTAAGTGAATAGGCCTGTGTTTGTGTTTTTAAGGAACATAGATAACCTGGACTGAGTGGAATTATATCTAAGGATTTAAACTGGATTTGTTTTTGCACGTGGGATTCTGAAACCGAACATCTTGTTTATAACTCTCCTAAACTCTGCAGCTGTGCTTCTCAGACTCCTGCTTCAGGATTTTCAATTTTAAATGGATTCCACATTCGCTAGCCGTTTAGTATATTTTCCTTCTCACAAACACGTACACACTTAAAACCTGCTGTCATTGCTAGACCTCTGCATCATTTATAGCTAACAACTGTTTAGATTTAATGCACACAGATGCAGTTGTTTGCTCTGATGTGCTTGTTAGCCATTCTTCGTGCATATCAGACATGATCATCAAGTGCTCCAATATCCTGTGTCAACATCTCAGTGTAGCAGAGGAACTTCAGTGTGTGTTTATGTGTGTATATGCATTTGGTGTGTGTTAGTTTTTTCCATCCAGATGCTCAGGGATGGCTGAATTTTGTAATGTTTCCTGTTTTGCAAGCTGTTTGAGGTCAGCTGACAGCTGCAAAGCTAGAGTAGAGTCAAAACACAGACAAACAGAAAAGCAGGAAGCATGAATATTTTAACTAATAAATCTTGACTGACAAGGAAGAAAAACACAATCATAGCTGTTTGCTATGATTTGGAAGCATAACAACAAAAAACATTACTCTGGTTCTTGTTTGTCACTGGTTAAGGATGCTGTAATAATTGTTTTTGTAGCTTACAAACTGTCACTTCCCTTGTGACAAATAAAGAAGTACTGGGACAGAAATGCAGGTGCTTTAGAGAGAAGCTGAGCTGCAGCCATTTATCATGCAATAACGCTGCTGTAGCCTGAGGACAGTTCTGGCGACTCAAACATATGTGCACACATGTGGACAGGACGTGGAGTGATGAACTCTGGAGGAAAGGAGGGAAATTATAGAAATGGGGGCCATTACTCATCCTTTCATTCATATTCAACAAAAAATGATATCTGTCTGATGAGGGACCCACACCCAGGCTCCTGCAGAGGCAAGAAAATGTCATGCCACAAAAAAATGATGCAGCTCGAAAGGCCAAAAGCCATTAGTGCATCTTTGGGGAGTTTGTTCTAATGGAGAGAAGAGTCAAGTGAAACCTGAGGAAACCAAGTAGACATTTTATTACCTTTTACTTTCCCGCATACACGGTCTGCTAGCTACAAAATCCAGCTTTTTTACCGCCTTTAAATCCCATATGTTCTCCAAATGCCACATCTCTATTGGGATGTCCTGATTCAAGCTTTTTTTTCTAATGCCATGAATCCGATTCTCTTAAAAGCAAAACTCCTGTTTTTTTCCCCCTGTAATATAATATTAGCTGGAGGCCACACTGACACAATTTGTTCAGCCAATTTCTTTTTTTAAAAGGGCCTTATTTATTTATTCACTTATTTTTGTATGTGGCATAAAAATGAGCTTGCTAAACTGTATCTATGTCCCTGCACATCATTTCAGTGATCGAATGTGTTTGTGTTTTTCCTTAACAGTCTGAATGGGCTTTATCCTTCACAATGACATTCATAGTTCACTAGAGAATATACTGACTGCTGCAGCTCCCTGCATGATCTGTAAGCATACACCTGCTATAGTGTACTTAAATATAAGACTTAAAATACCATTTTTATTCTAGTAAAAATAGTTTTTGAGCAGAAAGCCTAGATTTGACAAACCATATGCCTTTCAATTCTACAGATAGAGCATTCTGATTGTTATGATATACAAAAAGTCACATCAATATATCTATTTATTTGCTTCATATAAAGAACTAGACAGTTTTGCCAAATGTTGAGCAATTGATTTAGAAATGAATGAATAAATAAATATATCAATGAATATTTTAGATTAATAAGTTTTTTTTGGGGGGGTTCTGTTAATTAAAGTTTGGAGATTTCTTTTTTATTTGTGCTGCTAAAGCATTGTTGCTGCCTTCTCATTATTGACTAACACCTACCCCTACTGTGAGTGACTTGGACCATTATCCTCTGTTTAAAAAAACAACCGACTGAGTTATTCATACATCTTTTAAGCTCTTTACATTTATTTTCCTATACCTGAAATGCAGCTTAATTCAATATTTGTTGACGGATACAAAATAAATCCCCTTTAACCCATATAGTAGTATGTTTTCTGTCATTCACAATTTTAGGCTCAATGTGACCATATTTCATACTGTTAATTAATTAGGATTTATTTGTACTGTTTCTTAATTTTCTTAAGTTACTGTTTTTCAAATTTCTTCCTAAGTAGACTGAATTGAAAGATTTAATGCAATGTGTTTCTTAGAGTTAATACTTAAGACATTAATTTTTAGAAAGCTTGATTTCTCTCAATTTAAAGACAGATATGTGTAGTGAAATATTACCTGTTAGTTGGGCTTTTTTTCCTCTCTTTTGACCGAGAGCATTCCTCCATTAGGTTGCACAGACAGCCCTGGAGAACCTGCATGCACTTACAAGGGCACTCTCACTCCAACATGCTGACTCTCATTTTAAAAGTCTGAGTTGTCCATTAGTAAAGGTGCCTCAGCAGGTTTCTTAGCATCTTTCTGAGGGTCTCATGTGTGCATCCAGATAAGACAGGTGGAAACACTGCCCCAGCAAATACAAACATGCACACAAATACTTCCACACAGCAGAGACACTCAGTTTAAACCTGATCAGCATAAATCATCTGCACCCCTGGGGAACTGCCAGAACTTGACAGGGATATTTGCATCCCTATTTCCCTCACCATCACCCTCCCTACATCCCCTACTTGCCAGCTGGGGCCACTGGGGCCAGGGCATAGGCGGGACAGGAAGCGTCTAACAGACATGTAATCACACACACACACATACATTTACCCAGAAGCTCCTACACAATAACACAGACCGTATCTAATCAATTTGACGCCATTGTTAAACAAAGCTCCCTTTTATGGTAATTACAATCGAAGAATTAAAGCCTACATGCAGGTGTCACACTTTGTCCGTGTTTGCATGTATTAGAGATCCTTTGTTCCAGATAAATCTCTATGTGATCACATTATCAGTTTTGAATGTGTTAAAGCTGTGTTATTTCTTTTTTATTGCTTCAAGTTCCACTGTAAGGCCCAACCATATCAGCAATCCCCTGCTGGAAAAAAATTAAACGTATCGTTATGGATTTTTGGATGTTTGTTTATCAGACATTTGCGGTGCATATGTACATGTGTGTTTAAGCTGCAGGTTTGCGTCACATTCGTATTGTTATTGTTTTGTTCTATGCATGCAACCTAACCAAGTTTTTTTTCTCTCTTTGAGGAAAAAAAAAATCTATCTAATAACATTTTACCCAAATATTTGTTGAATTTTCTGTATCATTGAAAGATCCTTTTCATATACAAATGTGTTCAAGGGGTAAGTGTGCAGCTGTTGTTATGATTGAAACCTTTGGCAACACATCCTTGGCCCTCCTCTCTCATTAGGTTGACGTCTCTCTTTTACTCTTCATTTACCATCTGGATGTCTTCACAGGATTGTTAGTTAAGGTTTAATGGTGTAGTAATTTCTAGTCTTTGAGCTGCAGCAGCAAAAGTTCCATAACTTCTGAGTTTGCAATGGTATGCTCTGAAATTGCTGAAGCTTCTAGCCTGTCCTTGTTAGTACATATCTATAAAGGGGCCAAAACCATAGATATATTTCTGCTTTAATTTAATTTTAATTATGTCAGTTTTGGTCCTACATACATATGGGAGCAACTTTAAGAGAGTAAATGGAAAGTCGTTTCTGACACCCTTTTAATAACCGTTTTGAGTTCAATGAAAATAAGTCATTACAGGGATTATTGGTTGTTATGCCCAAACAGCCTGACTTCAGTTTTGTTGTGCATAAAACTCTGTTATCCATCTATTAATGTCAGCCAGGCAGTTAAGGGGAAGCTCAACAAACCAATCAGCTATGAGGGTTAGTGGAAAATAAATGTGACAGTTCTCAGAATAAGGAAATGTTATGTTTCCTGGAAAATAAAAGCACGCTGCTGCAGATGCAAATAAGAAAAGGAGTCTTGGTGCCCCAGCATATAGAGGGTTGAAGGAGACAAAATGAAAGAAATAAATGTGAATATGCCATTAAATAAATGCAACATGAAATAAATACCTGTACATTTAATGTCCCATTAGATAATTAAATATGCAAATTCATTACATACATAATTATATAGCTGAATGTAATATAAAATTATAAATTATACAATTAAATAAGTAAATGTTCCATAAAGAAAATAAGCATACCCTTTTAATTAATGACTTTTAATACTTAAAGTTATTTTTATTCATTTTTTAAATTGCATTATTTCATTCTGAATTCATTGTCTATGCAGCAGACTCATTACAAGTTAAAAAAGAAATGTTAACGTTACGCATTAAACTCGGTGGATGGGATTAGGGCTGCTGCAGAGTGAGTGAGACGAGACACATTCTTGTTACTCCAGTTTGCTGAGACTTTCGGGTCAAGATTTTGCTGTAAAATGCTGAACTAGCTTTAACAGCTTGGTGTGATTTATATGCCATTTCTTTAATATAATATAAAAAAATTATATTATAAATAATTTAAGTCAAATCATCTAGGTATATTTATGTGACACCAATTCACAACACATGTAATCTAAAAGAACTTTTTTTTGTCTAAATAACTGATAAGTTAATAAGTGAGCTAAGTGGCAAACTTTTATCTTGTTTGAAGTCAGTGGTAGTTTTCTCCATGCTGAACCAAAGGGAGCTCTCTTATCAGCTTCTAGACATATTTCAGATCAAACTAGGGATATAAAAGCTGGAATTTCTCATCACGAGTTTCTGCTAACTAAAATGCAATAAGTCATTGAAGTTGCTTCGATATTTTCCATTTTTTCTGCATATTTTTTTTTATAAATGTTCTTTTCCCATCCCTACCCTACAGAACATAAGATAAAAATACCAATGGTAAAACAAGTACTTTTACCTGAGAGTTAGGATCTGAGCTGTTGCAATGCACACCTACTGCTATGTCTTGATAGTTAGAACCTAACAATTGAAAATGACTACATGGAAGCGGAATATATCCATATTGAACAATCAGAGAAAGAAATTACATGGAGATGACAGACACAAGATGATCCCCTCATTTATTTTGCTATATAAGATAAAATGCTATATATATTTTGTCCTTTACTTAGATAATTCTTTGTTTTACCTCGTTTGGATTAATAGTATATTGAACTCAACTTAGGGTCCTGTGTCTGACCACCATAACACTTCTGTTTCCACTGAATCATTTCACATTAACAGGCTAGAGAATTGAGGTGAGCAGGGATAAAGGTTAAATAATGCAGCAGAGGTACAATGATTGTTAAATGTGACATTTTCTTTTTATTTGTTGAGAGGGTGGGGTTAAATGTATTTGATATTTTTGTTTGGTTGATTTTCTTATTTCTCTTTATCTAATTTGTCCCTTTTGGCTGTAGCTTCAGGACAGGCATGCGAACACCCTTGTGTTTAAAAAGCCATGTGATGACTTCATGTGAATCTATGTGGCTCCATCTCAGCAGATTGCACAGAGGCCAGTGTGTGTACACTGGTGGGGTTATGTGAGGATAGCATTCGGTTTATTTTGCCATGGATCGAAGTGACAGAAAGCACTGAGATGGGAATGAAACTGTTGGTGAAAATGAGATCAACACGTCTACTCAGGCAAATTGACAAGGGAGTGTGGCTGTCTATGTGTAACCCATATTATTCAGCTTTTCTTTCAATTTGTCTTTCTATTGATCCATGATTTAGATGTTTGTTGGGTTTTTTTCTTCACCTTTTGTCATATTCTAACCCAAACCTTAAGGTAATGTATCTCATTTAGATATTTAAAGATGAAACATCATAAAGACAAACATTCATTACTTTGAAAGAAAATGTGGTTCTATGTTTCCATGTGTATATCTTAACATTTTTGATACATCGTATGATAAGTTGCGTACTTAAATGTTTTTGGATGGTTTTGTGCTTAAAAACGATCTCTCATCATAACTAAGTGATCGATGCTTTTAAAAAGGCCCAGGCCATGTTTAAAAAGATAAGATGTACTTTTTTTCACAAATAGATCAGGCATCTACATTATTGCTAAAACATTGACCAAATCCAAACTTCTGTAGGGTTTCAAACTTAAACATTTCTTTGGACGTTGGTGGAGGACTTTCCTATGTTCAATGAAACAATTAAACATTTATGATATTAATGAGTAACATATTTATTGCATATTGATTTTTGATAAAAAATCAATATGGTCAGGATATAATATGATTTTTTTTAATCTTTTAAAGAGTTTTTAGGATTTTAAGATCTTTATTTGTTAGTGACATTGTCTAGTAGCTCGATAAAACTGTGGAATCTTTTCTCAACTTGAAGATTGGGTTTGTCCTCGTATAATTCTTTTCATTTTTTTTTTTTTTTACATTTTTGGTCCAGTAGTGATTAGAGCTCTTTGCAGAATTCTGCTTAGAAGCCATTATGACCTGGGGATTTGTAGACAGCCATAATTTACCTACTTTAAGAACTCCTTTTCTTTTAGGTGAGTTATCCTTCTTCAAATCACTTTATTTAAAAATCTTGCCACACTGTCTCAAAGCCCTACTTTGTTTCTATCAAGTATGTCCTTTTTCTGTGTTATGCCACTTCTTTTCAAATATGTAATGCTAAATTTTGTCATCCTGCAGATCCGGAGTCTCAGAGGAAAAGGACTGTGCAAAATGTGCTGGACCTTCGTCAGAACCTGGAGGAAACCATGACCAGTCTGAGAGGAGTTCAGCTCAGCCACAGGTCAGCTGCACACACGCGCACACACACCCACACACACACTCACAGAATGTAAAAGAAAGAGAAATACACTATTGGAAAAAATGCCAAGAAGGAAACACATCAGAATCTCTTTTGACATTTGAACCAGTGTTTTGGGTGAGGTGGTAAACAGCCCTCGGGAGCTCAGATCAATATTAGTCTCTCTGTTTGACATATAGCGGTTAGCCTGTTTTCCAATCTTGCTTTTAGTCTCCTTTGCATTGTGATACAAAACATGATTGCTTTAAAGCTGAACCCACAGCAAATCTTTCGTTTCAACGGTTGAAAGTAATGATGCTTGAAATCACAGAATTTCAACACGTTAGGATGTCCTCCCCCTTCCTGCTGCACCACTGTTAGTTGTGTTCATGGTGTCCTTGTCCTTGAGAGCTTCTTTTCCCTTTGCATCCCCTTGCTATATATCCTATCCGTGTCCCTCAGCAGGAGCACTTCACATGTAGAGCAACTCAGCAGATGGTTCCCTGCAGGAAACCATTTCCTCTGCCTTACATACTGTTATTGCACGGTACTGTAATAACTTTGAGTCAGCAAATACTGATTTTAGTTTAAGGCACAGAGTCTATGTATGAATGTTTCATTTTCTAATAGAGCATCATACATCCTGTGCGACTTGGCGATTTGCATCTGTTAAACAAAAAGGTTTTCCAGAAAGCTAAATATTTTGTTACACATCATTTGTCTCTTATATTGTATCCAGGTGGCATAGAAATACTGTGAAAATCCAGTTTTTTAAAGAAAATGGGCAGAATTCTTTCTCCTGATGACAATTCTTGGGTGGTATTAACAACTTTCATTCAGAAATGTTTCCCTGTATTTCCTATTAGGATATTAATATATCCTGACATTCACTTTACTGCAGTGGGTAAATGCAAACACCGTAACACATTTAATATGCTAATTCTCATTATTCTCAATCCAGGTGCTAAGTAGTGATATGCTGTTCTGTACTACTTTAGCACAATGTACTCATGAGGTGTTAGTGATGCTCATGTTGTAGACACGTACACATGTTCCCTAGCAATAAGAATAATGCTACCATATGCAGTTTTGACTCTCAGTATAGAGCAACATGCAGAAATGTCTGCTGACTGGGAAATGGCAACAAAACCTGTGCATTCTCCCTGAGTGTGTGGGTGTGTGTGGGTGTGTGTGTGTGTTTAGAGAAATATATATACACTTGCACATCCCAAATAAACCCTAAGCCTTTTAAAGGTCCGTGCCTTTTAAAGCCTTCAGTACATTTAAGTTGCACCCTAAATAGGAGAAGATGTTTTTATTGTTGGTAAAAGATGTTCCTTATGATGAGTTAGAGCTCCATGCAAATATTTTATTGTTCATAAATCAAGTGGTCTCATAACAACTAATATCAGTGTGAAGGATAAATGTGTATTTTCCAGTGATCTTTCTCTACCACATAGAAAAAAGAATTGGAAGCATTTAGTTTAGTCTTTCAAAATATGAATTCAACCGAAAATCATTGCAAAAAACATTGCTGCAAATAGAAAATAAAGAATCGATTATGTTGTCAGTCAATACACAATTGTTTTTTTATATTTTTTAGCTGAAGCAATGAAAAAAAAAAACATAACAAATGCAAACAACTGCAGAACAACAAACGATTAGATGCTAAAGTGAATTACAGGACCTTTTTCAGCCTCTGACTGTTTCACCTTTTAAAGAAGCCGATCAGATCTCTGGTCACCTGCAGCTCAAGCAGTGGACATTCAGTTTATCTTTCTTTTGACACAACATGCTTTTTGAGATGGCTAAAAAAATGACACAGTTTTGTAAATCAAATGACAGTTTGTCTAATGATCCAAAGTTTGTATTATGATAGTCTTGGTTTAAGTACATTTTTGAAACCGATTCCTATAGCAGCTGTTGTGAACATAGACTCTTGTGTAAAGTGCACAGAATTTGCATAAAACATGTAATGCAAGAACATGTTTTATTCAGATGATCTTATTCTGATAGGTGTTGAATTATCTCGTTTAAGATCCATGAAAGACTTCATATCTAAGGGTAGATGAGACCAGACCTTGGGTAAAAATGTCAGAACAGGCAGACAAAATAGGTTAGCTGATGAGTATATCTTAAAAGTTTTTTCCTTCAGGGCAGAATTAAGACTGTTCTAAGCTCCTTAAAGATAAACAATGACACCAGTAATTTTTTTTCCTTTTTATCTCATTCTAAAATCAGACATACACAACTGTGATTCAAATAGACAACAACCTAGTGTTGTTGTTTACTCATAATGTGTTGAGACCCTGAGAATTAGCTTTAGCTAGACCTACAGCTGCGTGAGACCACTTGGAGTGGTCTGCAGTAAAACGTAATCAGGTTAAGGTCAACATACAAGGTGTTTGTGTGGTGTTACAATTAAGAAAATAGTTTTTAATTTGTTTGTTTTCGTATTCTTTAGCTGTGCTGAGGGAACCATCAACTATGATAGCGATGAAGCCGCTGCCTTCTCAATCTCCAGCCTCTCTAATCGCTCCTCTCCACTGTCATGGCGCCATGGCCAAGCCAGCCCTCGCCTGCAGGCAGGTGACGCCCCATCCACAGGTAGCGCCCCATCTGACGTTCCCCTACGCATCAGCCACAACTCCCGTATCCACCTCATTGAAGATTTGGAGGATTCAGATCCATCCCTCCTGAAGGTAGACTACCTCACTGACAGCGATCTTGGTGTGAAGAATGCGAACGATGACTACGAAGATGACGGCGATGATGATATTGATGACCTCGGAAATGGGTGAGTGTGCGCTCTCTGATTTTAAAAGCTTGTTTTACCCCGCCTCTGTCATCAGTCCATAAATACTGAAGAAGGAAAAGATCATTTCATCTGTAATGAATCACTGTATCACCCCCTACCCTCACAACCTTGCCTGTTTGTAATGTCAGACGACCCCCCCCCCAAGTTTGAGAGCCCCCCTCTGACACCATCAGGCAATGCTGTAACATAGCCCCATGCAGAGATCTTCCCATCATAGAGCTGGCTAGTGCTGCCAGCAGATTTCCACACAGAAGAACCTGCTGACAAAGCTAGAAAACAGAGGTCCTTGGAAAACTTGTCTGTCTGTAGATTTGAAGCTACAGCTGACAGTTAATTATTAGTCAGTCTAAGAGGGAAGTGTGTTTGAAAGTCATCATAATTCTTTGGACCAAATATTTAAACCTTCTTAGACCAAATATTTAAAGATGACAGCATCATGAATCAAAATGCAAACTGATTTTTATTTTAATCAGCATGATGGTTAATATCTGTTGATTTTTTTTTTTTGGCCTTTTTTCAGTTTCTAGCAGAAAATAATGCATAATTTGAAAGAAATGTGAAAATCGGTGGTTGCTTGCAAATCGGAGGAAAAAAAACCCCAGTTAAGCTCAGCTTTCTTCATTTTTGTCCATCAGGATGCTTTTGATGCAACAATATGACAACCTGAAAAAGTTGTCGCAAATAAACATAGGTAGCTTGTTTAATAACAGCTGAATCGTGTATATGTCACAAAGGACAAATCACTATATTGGTTAAGGTGGTTGAAAGCTTTAATTATTTTATCTCAGCAGGAATAATAACCATATCTCCATCTGAATTGTCAGAGTTTTTTTTAACTGTTACCAATACTTAGTTAAATGCTACTTGTGCCATAATAGATAAAGGCTGAAACTTTTCTGTACTACAATAAACCATACTGGTTACACTGTCAATTTGCTCCTTGGCCCCAAGGTGGGTATAAATTGATTTCCTCTGCTGAAAGGAGTAAAATGACCAAACAAAGAGTTTAGCTCTCTGTTATTGCAGCATGAACAATTGTCCAATATTGCTTTATAAAAGAGAACTATTTTTAAATTGCTTCTTACTGCGTCTTCCCTCATTATTTTTAAATAACGCATTGATTCAGAAATAAATGTTTTGAATGACGAATATATAATAATTACGAATAATGAATAATTTCCCTTTAGAAAACAACTGCCAACCTTACGAGTTTTGTGGGGTGGTAGCTTGTGTCCACTTCAGAAAATGATCAGCTTTTTAATTTCCACGGGTTTGTTGGGGGATCTGGTGTTTATATCTAGTGGTAATTGGACAAGATGCTGGGAAACATCCCGAATAGATTGCAAGACTATCCCAGGGCAACCTAGACACACACTGGACAAAAAACAAGCGCACACAATCTCACACACTCAGCTCATCTCTGAGTCATATTTTAAAATGTGGGAAGAAGCCATCACAAAACATGCATACTCCATGTACAAAGTCTCCATGGTGAGATTCAAATCCAGGACTTTCTTGTGAACAACTAACAGCATGAATCATTTCTAATCAGCACAATTTAAAGACAAAATCAGACTTATGCATTATGAGCATAGTCTATGCTACTTTCCAGCAATGATTATTTTCACAATTGGATCAAAATACAAGATTCTGCATAGTTCACACAGCTTTAGAAGCAGAGTCGTGTTTCAGTGACCGAGTCTGAGGGCACTAAACAAAAACACAATATCTCATTGTGAGCTTGGCTGAGTGTTTGTCAGCTGCAGTTAAAGTTTGTCCAAGCAAATTGGAAAAAAAAAAAAAACTGCTTTCAGGCCACAGCTTGACATCTCCATGGTAATCACAAAAATGCAACCTCAAGTCCAAGTAAAAACTGTTGCAACACAGTTTAAACCCCTGGTGCTTTGTTTCAGATCAACATTCAGGTTCTTCAAAGTTTTTGTTTTTTTAGGAGGCAAACTGACAAACCCAATGTTCTACCACAACAAGGAAAAGACTTTGAGACGGAGACATGCCAGAGTATATCATAAACAGATTCACAATCGCAACATGAAACACATCTCTTTTATCTGCTTAAGGAAAAATGATGAACTGAGATTGTCATAGATTTGCCTAAGAAGTGATAATTCACCCTGATTGTAAATAAGTCACCTTAAAGCTACTATGCTAACTGCCTTGTATTTTTTATCCCTTATTTATTATCTTTAATTTTGTGTGATTTTTTGCTTGTCTATCCATAATGCACCTTTTCCTCCCTGTTTGCACCTTCTTATCTACTTTGCCAGTATGTGACATGTGAATTTTTCCGCTGTGAGATCAATGAAACTCATCTAATCTAATCTAATCTAATAAGTTTTGCTCTAAAATTAAATTATCTTAAGGCAGCAAATGTGTAACATTTAGTCTATCAAAGATCAACATGGATTAAGCTTCTGCCCAATGTCCCTTGATTGAAGTCACTTTTAAAATGTCTTATCACCTAAACATTTACTTCTGAATAATCTTTACTGTGTAGTTTTAAATTCTTCTTTAAGCATCAAATAGGGAGTTAATTGGCTTCTTAATTGTACGCTATATTAACTATATCTCTTTTCCACTAGAGGGCAGACTGGTGCTGTCCCTTTATTCCCTGATGCTTTCCCTCCCCCCTGACAAATTGACAGGGTGCATTCCTGCTGAATCCTCTCCACTTTAGCATAATTTATCACACATCCTGATACATTATGCATTCAGACACCACTAGTGTCATACACAGGTCACTGTGCTCTTCCATATCTCATCTTGGCATATATAATACATAGGATTTCCTTCGATGCATAATGCACTTCTATGTCGGGGTTATGCTTGCCGCGACTCTTTGTTCTGTTGAAATGAAATTAGATGGTGGGGGGAACATGTGAGTTTGTCAATAAAAAGAGCTCAAGTTGACTCTTTACTCATCGTGACTCACTGAAGTTAAGACATGACACATGACACACACTCGTATAGAAAGGTAAACTTGCCGTGACTATAACATGAGCTCGCTGTGCATAGACTCCAAATACTCACACACACAGACGCAAGTTATAATTCCTGCTGTCAGTTATATATTTTCTTTTCGTTTTAAGCCGGGGGCTCAGCCCTTATGATGAATTCCTCCTCCATCTGGATCCAGGGACCTCCTAGTTGTCCCATACAGTTACTCATTCTCATTCACGTACGAGTCATTCTTACCAGGAAATTCTGACAGAGCAAAGCATGAGGAGAATATTCCTTTCTGACTGAGAATGTCTGGTAACTTTCCTTAGTGTTAAGATCAAGGATATTAGAAAGTGTTGGAAATGAAGTTTTTATTTTGACTGTGGAGCTTTGGAAAAAGCTACAGCTCTGGATTCATGCATTCACCAATTCATGTAGTTTCCACCTCACTATAGGATTAAGTAAACCTATAAACAACTTCAAATATAACCATTTTAACTGTTTTCAAGGAAACCTACTTGCAAATGATGCTATTGTAATTTAATGAAAATGATTTAATCAGTTTTGTTGTTAAGTAAGGTATTGAAACAGCCAGAGTCAAGGATAGATTTATAATATGAATAATCTTCCTTTGTGTATTTATGGTTTTTGCTCCCATTTAACTGTTATGTGAAGTCATGTCTAAAGATATTGTTTTTGATTCTTGCTTCAGCTGTGACAGGACTTAATGTCTTCTGATAGCCTGATTTAATTATTCAAATGAATATGGCAAAAATAATAGAACATATATGTCATAACTAATGAATAAGTGAATGGGTGGAAGTATATAGAGGACACAGAGCCAGCAACTCCACTGAAATGTCAAAGGCGATCAGGTGTGACCTCACCACTGCCTATAGAAGTCCTACTGAAAGCAGAAAGGAGCAAACTCCCAGGTGGTGAGCTCATCATGCCACTTGGTTGTTACAAATACTATCGATTCCAATTGTTGTTTGACCTTTGTTTATGTTTTTTACATGCACTAATACAAAAGTCGGATCATTATGAGAGCGTGGCTCATTTTCTGCTTAGCTAGGTGAAGCAGTTTTAGCTCATGGATGGAAGAGCACTCATCCTCAACACCAGACAGCAAGAGAGGTCGGTTCACTGCACTAAGTGCCTGAATTATGAAAGCATTTGTTGCGGAGCAGGACAAATATCCACACACATTTAAAGACACGTACACACATCTCCCTGCAGCGAAGTCTGGTGGTTGAGTTATTTGCATGTGGTGCCATATGCAGTACTTTGTAGGAATAACAGAACTAAGCTGGTTTCTCTCATGTGTCAAATCTGTTCCTGTACAGAGAAGTGAAACAGAAACAAGGGTTTTTTGTTGTTGTTGTTGCTTTTTTAAGTCTGACACTGATGTGTTTGAAGTGTGTGTGTTTGAATTGGTGCCTGAAATGTTTTTCTTCATTTATATATGATCAGATTACTTCGTCCTTGTCATTTAATGCTCTTCTACTTAAATGTTTATAGTCTTTATCAGATGTCTGTGCTTATTTACTTTAGTATAACCCTTAAAGCCAAGTTTTAGTGTTTTGTACCTTTAAAATATTGGTGATGAAGACAACATACCTTTAAACTAGTGTTATGACACCCTACAGATGTGTTTGTATATAAAAACAAAATGTTTTCTTCAGTTCAACTTTCAGCTTGCTTCTCTCTGACCCCACCTACTGGCTAAACACCAAGACTCCTCTTTAGATGACATTTGTAATAGATTTCTCTAACTTGTTATAGAAATTGGTAAAAGACTTAATACAAAACAGCTCATAGTGGAACTGCGATGTAGGTCTTCTCTCATCTCTGGACTGTGACTCATTCCGCAGTCAAGTTACAAACCACCTCCCTTAAAAAAACAGCACAGCCCTCTCCCCCACTGTGAATGTTATTACAGTAAAGGCTATGATTAGAGTGGGCCCTTATGAAGTAAGGTCAACAAAACATTGTTAAAGAGGACAAAAAATATTTACATTTAAATCAAATTTATCATAAACAGTACATATGCAAGGATTTCTATTATTGTAAAGTTTTTAACTGGACATCATACCCAAAGATCCTTTTTAAAATCATAGCAATTCTATCATTTCTATTCAAGAAAAAGGCTAATATCTGTTTTTTTTTTTTTTTTTTTTTTACAGGAGACTGATTTCAGTGTTTGTCTCTACCTGTGTGACTGAGTGTCAGAGGCAGTCTGGTTTACATGAAATGTTGATGAGATATGGTTGAAGATGGGTTATTTGTTCCACGTCTTCTCTCTGGGCCTCTCTATTGGCTCTGTCTGCTCAGTGTGGCGTGTAATCAATTACTTTTGCTGTCATTGCTAAAAGAACTCGACTCAATGGGGAAGACCACACTGTCTTTGTTCCAGCACGTGTGGACCCAGATAATAGAGAGAACACCCATAGAGAACACACACACACACACACACACACACAGACAAAAACCTTCTTTTTATTAGGCAATTATAGGGTCTCACATCATCACTTTTGTATATAAACAAAGTCATATGGAGATTCTTTTTGTCACTGACTACAACAGCCAAAATCTCATGTAAGGAGTTCATTTTAAACTGACTAATCATGAGAGAAGCGCTCTTGCGGCGTGATCATGTCTGTTGTTTAAATGAAAATGCTGAGTTTGCATCAAGCTACACCGTTCATCTGTCTGACTATGTTTCTTAGCGATGACGTAACCAGCTTGGGATATAACAGCAGGGGGTCCCTGACAATAGTAATGACATTAATCTGCCAATCTGCTAAAATGAGTCACGTGAACATATTCCAACACAGTTGGTGATTTAACAAAGATTAAGATATAGAGATTCAGAGGGAATTAGTGCTTACAATTATGACATCTCCATTCATTCATCCATCCATCAATTGTTTTCTGCTTATCCATGAATAATAATCAACTATTTATCAATTATTTTGTTTAAAAAGATAAATTAAAATACAAATTAAAATCAAATTCTACAAGGATTTATCAGACATTAAGCGAAAAAGGAATAGGCTGAGGCAACAAGGCTTATTTTTTCCCATCATACACTTACAAAGAAATATTTCACAAAAACAAATCTACAACAAAAAAGAACAAACAAACATCAGTACCAGTACATCTTTACGAAATGCACATCAGCTTACGCTGTGAAATAATAAATAAACTGATTAACTACTAAGGTTGGTAATAATAATAATTCAGAAGAAAGGAAGGAAAAAAAAACTTTTTTTATGAACTCCCTCATTCGCTGTACAATCTTTATTTTAGGAATATATATTTTGTATTTATTTTTGAACTTATATTTATTTGGACATTGTTTTAGTTCCATATTTAGCTCATTCCATTGTTTAACACTATTAACAGAAATGCAACACTTTTTTCATAGTTGTCTGGATACTATATACTTTATAGTGTTCTGTTTCTGTGAGGTTGTATCCACGCTCCCTTTCATAAAACATTTTCTTGAGATGTTTAGATAACAGGCTATAGCCTTTCTTATACATAAATATCGCAGTCTGATATCTCACAATGTCCTCTTATTTTAGTAAACTGGGCTTTACAAATAAAGAAATTGTGTGTGATTAAACCAAGATGTAAGTTTAATTTGTCCAAGATGGAAACCTGGACTAGTAACACTCTTTTTCTGGAGTGTCCCCATTTTAGTGAATATTTAATGTATTCTGGGTATTTGCTGAGTTTTTCATGGAACATCCACAAAAAACATCCAGAAGGAGGTTTCTAGGATTCCCATATATATATATATATGTGTATAATTACTGTATATTTACGTTAAATTATACTGTAAATCTGCTTTTTTCAAGCGGCATAAACTAAACTAACATAAATTAAGCTTTCATGTATGTTCCTAGTTTTCTTTGGTCGCTGGCTGCTTCAGGAAATCTGTGAGCTTGTCCTCACAAACAGGCAAGGTGAAATATAAGATGTTCCTTTTCTAATTCTTAGGTTTTACATTTCATGACATAATATACCATATAATTAAAAGCAGTTTGTGAAAACTAAGCACATGCAATTATTCAATACTTGAAGAACCACTTTTGGTAACAACTATTCACAGAAAGCATATGTACAGTTGTGGTCAAAAGTTTACATACACTTGTAAAAAACATAATGTCATGGCTATTTTTGACCCAGCAGGTTTGGTCACATTTTCAGCAGACCCATAATAAATTTATGAAAGAACCAAACTTTATGTTTTTGTGACAAACAAGTATGTGTTCCGATCACTCTATCACAGAAAAATAAGACTTGTAGAACTTATTGGAAAC